>JAVTVY010034650.1:0-15397 GCA_036873755.1 Hanleya hanleyi | reverse complement strand
CATTTCATGTCAGGCAAAATGGAAATTGACTAACCAGCACTACGTGGGAGTTGACTGTTCCCTTGGCGTCAGTACTGTGTAGACGAATACGGCCAATATCTGAAAAACAACAGGCCTCGTCAAAGTAAGATTAATTGCTTTAGATGGCCTTAGGGAATATTTACATAAACCATTTGGCGTTTCCACGTAGATTATATCCGGCACACACAACTCAATTATGAAGGTCAATTTTGCAAACGTCAGATCTGACATCCAACATTCACAGTCGTCCATAATAGAATTTCCGCCTCAATAATCGGGAGACCTAATCCGTATGACAGTTAATGGGACAAACAAAGTGAAGGTATACATATTTGTCGTGTGACTTTTTATGAAATAGTCAGCTGGATGCGTTGATAGAATCTGGTGGATCTCCTGGTGCTCGAAAGCAAAGTGTCCACGACGCGCCTGACCAGAGCGTACACCCCCATCAAATGATTTGTTTCCCAATAATGCATGCTTCTAACTGAGACTGGCTCGAGCCGGATGGTTTGATTTCTGGAGCGTCTAAATGGAGACAACAATGCATCATGGGATATGTTCTAGTATTGAAGCATTTGCTTGGTCAATTCAAATTTTTCAAATAGAACTCCGGCATTTTCATGGGTTTGTGGAGAGAGTTCGTTCTAATCTGTCGTGTCGAGCTCCTTTTTTAATCTCTAAATTTCTTAGACTGACAAGGCAATGTGAATTTTGAATATTTCACAGGAGTCATTCTCTTTATCTGTCTACCTCGCTATCCCATCGATATTTTTCATCAATCCTCCGACAGATACATGACGTGGAACCGGTAATATCCATTGTACTGGTAGTCTGCACCGGAAACTCTCTCCACAAATGTTTGACAAACTTGTATGTCACTTGCGTTGGTTCAATAAAACCCAATGAATTTTATTGTTAGCATATGCCGACTGTTTACCGTTCAATGCCACTTAACTCGACAAATATTTACAATACACAGTGAAAACGTAAATAGTACTCATCAGTCATTGTATGGAGCAACATGTGTATCAACACAAGCAACAGATTTTATTGGAATGGTATATGATACAGATTGGATATAAAATACCCTTTATGCATTTCCTCAAGGGTATAAATTTCATAACAATATCATGCAACATTTGTTTGAAACTTCGATTGTCATTCTCTTTATCTGTCTACCCCGATATCCCATTGATATTCTTCATCAATACTCAAACAGATACATGACTTGGGAACGGTAATATCCATTCAGCAAGAATACCATTGAAGAAAATTTGAAGCAATCGCAATCATTAATTTCGGAATGTCATTCACAGACCTTTTGATTAAGCATCGATGATAAAAAGGTAATGTTGTTTAGACGATATCCTGTTTGCCTACCAGAGGAATTACATCAGTATTTACAAATTCTACCAAATATACATATATAATATTTGAACAGTAGAAGAGTTATCAATATCGTAATTAATTCCGAATATCTTTTCGTGGGCAATGCAGTTTGTTGACATCAATGAATCTTTACATAAACTATATGATTGGCTGGTCTTTCTTCCATTTCTCTCCACTGACCATTGAAGAACATGAATATCTTTTCAAAACTGAACTGACTAATCAAATGCCTCAAAACTGGAATATATCCTTTGATGCATTGCGGCTTCTCTAAATATTTACTTAATTTCCCTATATATAGCATTCTGCAATTGTTTAAGAAACAACACTCTCTGTATAGGTGTAAGTTCCGACATGATACACTGTAAAGTCGGCGTGGAGCTTTTAAACATATGTTAAACACGTTTCACACATCAACGTGTTTTATAAAGTGTCATTTCGCTAAACGTATTTAGCTTCATTGTGTTTCATGGCTAAACACATGGAGCTATATCCGTCTAAATAGCTAAACAGGTTTAGATTACTACGTGTTTCATTCCCTTTTGAAGACCTGCAGTGCACAATTTTCAACAAGTTAAACGCCTGTGGATGTGATTTTGAGACCCGTTTAGCTTTTAAACGTGTTGAATAAACCTCTGACGTGAAGCTGTTAAACACGACTAATGCTGACAAGCGGATGATGAAGACATGTTTCAGCTAAACATGTCAAAATTGTCAGTCATATTCGCGGGTAAATTCACAGCGCCCTCTGTATATCGATATTCTGATTGGCTAATAAGTTCACGTGTGTTTTTTTGTGAGCGTCTGCTTCTGCATTTGTTGGTGAAACAAGGTGCGGGATCGTGGAACGATGGCTGGAACAATACCACCTCAGTTTACTACTTAGAATAAGTCAAGGTAAGTCAAGGTCAGCTGAATAACACAGGAAACTCAGATTTTACTTCCATTGATTCTTTGCTGTTGAATTTTCGGAAATTTCCCACTCGATGAAAATGGCCGGCGTACTATTTCGAATTAATGGCCGATGGTGATCTGACAATATCGGAGAGTACGAACCATCTATCATCATAAAGTATGATAGAATCTGGCACTGAAATAGAGAAATACATTTTTAAGAGCTTATTTAGTTTTCTATTGTTTTTGGTGCCCACTGCCTGATCCCGTTGGCCCAGGCCTGCATATGTATTACACGTAATATTATTTTATTCTTCACAGATGTGACGGGGCGTCACTGGCTTATGTAACTTAGAGTTAACTCCCCTGATATAGTTCTCCAGCGTTACAGCTGTTCTCTTCGTTACCAACGTGAGGAGACATTTTGGGTATGTAAACTAGTTTTATTGATGAAATTACCATGGATTTGTTGTCAGAATAGTTAAGAATATGTAATATTAGCCATTGAATCTGCCTTGATAAAGTTTACTGTCGCCGTAAGCTATTTTCGTACAAGTCAGTGAGTCAAGTGTCGGAAATTGGGCGATTCATGACCTGTTGTGGGTTAAAGTCGTAACACGTGTTTTGTGGTTTGGCGGGTAAACGCCAGGAAAATGTTGAGTTTGTCCGGGTTGTCTTCGGACATCGACAGGTGTAACCTAGAATGTTTAACAATTGTGAGACTCTTATAGATCAAAATTGCGACTTAAATGACTATAGTTTGAGCAGATTTGTTGCCATTGCTAGGTTTGCCGGGTGGTTTTGGAAAAATGGAAAAAATGCGAAATAAACGGGTTATATGTCTGAACTAATGTCCTGTGTGGAATATAGAAGGGTCATTTCATATACTCACCTATTCTTCTTCTTTACAGACCATTCCTTACAGCCGGATGGAGAGCGATTTGCATAGCCGTCGCTCCACTAAGAAATTCAGGCAATATGGCGTCAGTCAACCGTGACCAAACTCATCAGACAGACTCCTCACAGCTGAGCTCTATCTCTGCCCCACTGAATAAATGGTCGTTATTACAGTCCGTAATACGAGGAAATGGACTGGTGATAGCAGTACAAACGGAGAGGATTCAACCGAGTGGAAACTTTCTTCGAAGCAGCAAGACAATTAATGCAAATGTTATTACTCACCCAGATAAAACATGGGTATATTGATTATTAAAGATTTACAATACAGTACAATAGTCTTCCACCAACTTCTTTCTTTCTGTTGTTATGAAAGGAACATGTAGGCCTACGTTTTTAAAGTTTACAAACCCATTTCTATTGAAAAATGTAATATTTGACCATCTTCGTCAATTTATCGATATATGTTGTGCTCGTCCGACACGAGCACCCCATGCCCATGGCCAACATTATTATTGCCATGTGGTCATCCGAAATTCCTATTTTTTCTCAATTTCTATTTGTTTTTCTCTCTCTTTTGCTATAACTGCAGTATTATATCAACAATTCTGTAGTGGAATTTCTGTCTCCATTTATCCATTGTCCTTGGTACGAACAGATAAATTTGTGGATGACAATAGTATTTGGACAGTCCAATTTCGACATCAATCCGACCGCAACTGAGAGAGTGAAAACAAAATTTCATTAACGTCATTGTCATTTTATTAATACATTCAGATTCCTAAATCTAAATTGTCGAATTATTTATACCTTCCAAATTGGGATTATACCAACAATGCAATGATATTCCGTGAATGTCAATTCCTCCTCGTCGATTTCGGCCCTCTTACCTAATCAAATGACAACGTGTGGTTTATGTTGTTCTATTGTGCAAGCCTCCCCTTTAAATGCCATGCCATTTCTGTAGCGTACATTAAAAGAAGTACGGTACTGGGGCATTGTCTATGTCAGATCATCACATACCGGTAACGATGATAATACCTGTACCACTGCATACAACTGTGATTAATACAGAGAATATTACAGTGAATCAGTTTTGAAACCGGGAAAATATAGCATATTGTCGCATAAATTCAAAAATAGCATTTCCATTAATAACATTTTAAATTTCAGTTATATTATTTCTTCATTAGCTTTACTTTCATTCTTCTATACGACCATATAATTAACATGGTTAAATTTACGCTAAAGTTCGCCTGAAGTATAAGCACGCGATGAGAATCTCGGAATTCGTATATGTCGCGAGTACAACACCAAAATTACGGATAATCTCAACATTGTGGTTTCATAGACTTCCAAAGCCCCGCATTTGATTGTGTTCATTCACTGGCACAATAATACATCAGATATCAAGAAGGGCGTTTATACGACATGATAAACTAGTATAAGTTGATGATGTTCAAGTCTTTAAAACTGCAGGATAAAAGGATGAATATCTTGACGGTGATGAGTCTAAAATTGCGCAATAGGGATCAATGGCGATTAAAATGTAAAACAATATAGCAAGTGTTCCATGAAAAGTGCGATGGAATACTTGACATGTCGATGGGAGTACCGGTTCTCCAGCCTGTTTACACAATCTTCAGACTGTGAAGACGGATGATGGTGTTCAAAGAGAAGAAGTTTTACCATCAAATATTGACGATAATAGTGGTCATGTATGTTGAAGATAATGTACTGTAGCCCATGTACCTGACAAGAGAATACAGAACATTTAATCTAAAAGATGGAGGGTAATATTGCCAATGTACCAATACAGAAATAGGTATAAAATTACGAATATTGTAAGCAATACAATACCATAAAGTCCGGTTGGGATGACCAAACTACTAACAAACACTAAATACACATCAGTCCACCAATATTGGCCTGCCGTTATAATAGTTATATAAACCAATTGCTCTTCCAGTAGTGGTACACCTTTCTATGTACAAGTTCCTCAACATTTTGTGGTAGGGCATTGTATGTACACCTTGTTCCACCATTATTGATAATGCATTGTGTGTACGGAATGATCCCCCATTTTCGGTTCTGCGTTATATGCAGAAATCGGCCTACCATTATTGATACTGCAGAATATGGATAATGGCCTACCATTATTGGTGACACTGGGCATGACCAGTATTGTACAAGTACCTGCACGTACAAGTGCTAACCAGCAGAGAGTGTTCAATCTTTCCTTTAACGACGATGAATAACAGACATTAACTTAGGTGAATTATTACCACAAGGAGTACGAATATGGAATATAGGGTTTCCCCAAGAATCAACATCTGAAGAATAACACATCATCTGAAGTATCACGGAATAGCATGGACAATTGAAAAAAGGTCTGACCACTTATGACCACTCACAGTTATGGATTGCTGGGTTATTAACTTGTTTTTGTTGAAATTCTTAGAATTATGCTTGTCGCAATATAGCTGATTCACTCAATTGAGATGGAAAGTGATACTAAGAATGAAAAAGTGACAAACATAAATATATGTTGAAGGCCTACTGAGTGGTTGTACACAATTCCAAGACTGAGTAATTGCGACACAATGACTATTACTACCTATAACATCTATTGCAAACAATTTGTACCAATGGCCAGATTAATCGATTGCGCTCTTGCCCCATGAAGAAAAGAGGATACATATAGTACCCGGTAATATATTTACAATAATGTTAAATAATCGTCAGACCGATAAACCTCAACGGAGAAAAAAAAACGCCGTCTAGTCACCTTTGTATTTACATAATTGCATATGTACAAACAATTCAAGTGTGAATGTTATAGCTACTGGAGTGCGATATTTCTTAATTATGTGATATCATTACAATTAATGAATGGGTTAACAGATATGCACCGATGGAGAAACCTATTATTTTTACCACTGTCACTGTGTATGTCTCCGGCCAAAACAACTCCCGAAGTCAGTACACTTTCAGACGTCGACGTTCGAGCCTATACGAAGATAACTATTGGTTAGGATTAAATTATAAATGATGCAGTCAGCGACATATTCCAAGATATGCTCTGTACTGGTCATCCATGTAGGACAATAGTCAGAATAGTGCTGAAATAGTCCATGAAAAACACACAGGTGGACAGGTTTTCAATTTATCATCTATGTAGAACAATAGTAGGACGATATTGCTGTAATAGTCCATGGAAAGCACACAGTGGGGGGAGTGGGGGAGGGGTAGATTTCCAAATCTTCATCCATCATGTAGAACAATAGTCATATTATATTGCGGGACATTTCATGCATGGAGAGAGTCAGAACAAGACTGGAGTAAAATGTTTTAGACTAGTAAGGCAAGGCTTGTAATATAAAAATAATAATTTGGTTCGAACATGTATTCAAATATGTTATTTTGGGCTGCGAAAGGAACAGACAGCGGCCACAATTGACTCCGTACGTCGAATGCTTCAACACTTCACTCATCGGCCACTATTTTTGAGACCTTGAGCGAATGAGAGTTCACGCACGCGTCAATGCTAAGCGTAAAAAATGCTTCAAGGCTTTGGGTGCGGGTGTAAAACGCTCCAACACTTTAGTTTGGGCGTCATCTCGTCTCAACGCATTCAATTAACACACACTTATATACACACACACACACACACGCACCCAAGCGGAAGTTGTTCTGGTGTTATGATTAGGGTACGCGCGTATTTATTAACTGCCCTAGTGGGAATGCCTGGCTTCAGGGATGTCGTGTGATCTAGTGAATCGCCTATGTCTTTCATCCGACTGGTTTTCCGTATCCTGCTCCAAACCTGACCAAACGACACGATTTGCGCTTTCCATACTACCCCGCGCAGCGAAAGTGACATAACCCTTGTGAGCGTGCTCTTAACATTGCTACATCAAGAATAATACAAAAAAAAAACGAAAAAAGGACAAGTTCAGCCAATTTTCAATATTTCATTTTCATTTTTGCTTTTATCAAAAGGAAAATCGAAAATTGAAAGTTGACTGTCAAATTTGATTTTTTTTATTCTTAGAAACCGAAAACGGAAAACGAAAATCTTACGTAATGTTGAACCAGTCGAGGAAGCCTTCAACTTGTGAAATTACCCAGCCGTCGTACCAGATGTCATTGTTAAAAAACGATGTTTCAATACTTGAGCTTAACATCAGATATTTTTGATGGATCTACTGGGATTCCTCCTCCCTCCATAATGATATCTTTTAAGTTGTCCTCCATCTGTTATACGGCGAATTTCTTGTTTTCAGCAGAAAATTGGAACAGTTTCTTGCTGCAATACATTTTTGCGGAGGTTCAATTGTGTTTAATTCCTCTAATTTCTCTGTATTCTCGGCAATAAATTTGTCAACTATTACATTTGTTGTTAAACAGAAATGACGTAATTTGTTAATGATAATGTACATACATACACGAAAGTTTGGTGAAGCAGTCATCTTTCATTGGATAATTTTCACATTACTACAAATCTTTCATATGATTTGAGGATGTGAATGTGCTATTTGTGTCAATATTGATTTTGTCCAAATTACCGGTATCGTTGTTTCCACTTCGTAATGTAAGGTTTTTGTTATTAAAAATTTGACGTGTGCATATGAAAATGGAAAGTTTGCTCCACATATACACTCTCAGAAATATTCAGGGAATAATCCTAAATAGATCAGGCTGCTCATTCACAACTCAATTCCAGACATTTTGCCTGAAATCCAGGTATAATTTTCGGAAAAAAAATCCCTGAATGAGCGGAATGCCTCCTGCACATACCACGCTCCACACCCGGTCCCCAAGCCAGTTAGCACATATTACTCTGGGTTGGCGTTTAACAATTGACTTACTGATGCGGTTACTTTATCAAAATGAAGTGACGTCATCACCGAAATTGACTTGGCCTGGTGCTGTCATCTTTCATTAACTCCGGAACTTACCTCACCATAACTGCCGGCGTATTGCACGCCTTCGAATACGCTTCTGCATATCGGCAAACATTTCTCTTATGTACTACTATTAATTACATTTTGTCTCTATTTTACGAGGGTCGGCAGGAATATTAAATCCTCCTTCCGCAAATTAAATTTATTGTTCCCTTTGACAAATAAGAAACTCTTGTTTCGTTTGGCCATTTGTCCATGTGACCTGTAATGAGATATGAAGGCTAATTTGGCTTCACCTATCAAGCAGGCATGCAGCACTGGGCGGCAGTTAAACGACGCGAGTTTCTAGGTTCGAGTAAAATTCATGTTGCAGCTTTCTGGTGAAATGTTTGTCTCCTTAACAAAGTTGGGAAATGAAACAGTATGACTTTCGCAGACTTCGTTCAGAAGTACAAAACTTATGAAGATGGGGACATAATGGCAGACTCGGAGACTTAATTTGGCTCATGCCTTCAACACGTGCAGCCGCGATGATCTCTGTGCTCTTTCTGTGAATTCCAAGTGAGATGACCATCGCATGTACGCTATTTCCCAGGCTGTTCTTGTTGCATGAAAAGGTAGGCCTACAGTACGCTAAGTTATCGTATAGATTACAATTCCATGCAGACGACGAAGTGTAATATGTTGTTGGCCATGTAAAATTTACGCCCTTTTAGCACCAGACACACACAGAACAACAGAAGCATTAGGCTACAAGATGCCTGAGTATAGTCTTAAAGGCCCACTATAATAAATGGTGTGTAATTTTTCAACGATTATTTCATCCCGTTGGGTCAGTCATGTGCCATCATAATCATCAATATTTATTCCAATGACACCTCAATAATGTTTGATAACCATGTGCCAGAGTGTGATTTAAGTTCAAGAGTTTTGTACGTCGCAATTGTTCAATGTCAACAGTGGAAAAATTTAGCCGAGACCACACTCGCCAGCCTCCTTGATTTGATCCACATGACCTTGCCACATGACCAAGTTCACGGAAGTTGTAATACAGCGCCATGGCAACAGAAGCGTGAAGTGCGTGCAAAATTTCGTAATACACGATTAGATTTATAATAAACCGTGTTAGTTGTCATCTTTCTTATTCTATATTGTGCGAAGAGATGGTCAAGTAATTCGGCTTTGCATCTATAATACCGAATTTGCATCTATAATACCTAATTACAGGTTTGCACTCAAATTTTGTCGAATTGAAGTAGAAATCTGACGTTGTTGTTATAAAATGAAAGATGGATACAGGATATACGTGTTTTTTTTGCCGCTGTTGATGGTCGTGTGAGCTTAATTCAATCATTTGCATTTTGTTTACAGGTTAACCAGGTATCTGACGTCATACACGGACAACAATAGACTTCAAAGCCATTTGTCTTACTCCAGCCAGGTAAAAATCCAGGTGCGCAATTAGGTGCTCAGAACTCCAGGTGAGTGAAGCCTACCATTGCTAAATTACTAGATGGAGGAATAGAATTAATCGATTGACTCTCAGGACAAGTCTCCCTGTGCCATTAATTGTCATTTTTAAAGGCAAAAGAATTTCTTGCCAGTACAATTCCTTAATGAATTTTTCTGTTGTATTTTGAATGTTAAACCGGTCAAAAGTATGATTATGGATTTCATGTGAAGGTCATTCATTATGCTCACCTGGTCACAGGAATATATATACCCAGAATAGTGAGCTGGAATGCATTGACTGTTGAGTTTCCTGACTGTGAAGGTGCGGTGTTCAGCTAATCTGAGTACCGTTCAGGGTTCGTATGGATGGTGGAAGTCCTGCAAATCTCTTGAAATACTGAAAAGTCATAGAATTTAATTTAGTCTAAAGCTATAGGAAGCTCACCACATACGAACTGTTAAATGTTAATGCAAATTGTTTTAATAATTGGATTTTGTAATTTTATCTCTGTAGTAGGGACTCCAGTAGAACTGCTCGTAGTCGGGCGAAAATACGTTTTTTGTCCATTATTGACTTGTATAAATCTTGTATTTTCTTCAATAAAACTTGCGGAATCTTACCAAAATAGTGTTTTTTTGTTTTTTACTGAGAATGCTGCTTTATTTTTATTATGAAAATTATTGCAGTGTAGGATACTTCTATAAGAAATCGTTAATTGAACGTATCAACTTTTTTCACACATATCGTCAGCTTCTCGATTTTTCCGAAGGTGAGCCAATGAACATATCTGTCTGTCAATAGTACCATCTTGTAGCCAATGAAATTCTGTGTAAGAATATCTTGGCGTCATTTCCGGTTTAATTTTGTGAGTTCAACATGTGCTGGATAGAAAACTTTGGTGTTTGATTTCTACCTACTTGCGTACGTATCTCTGTTCAACTTGCATGTGAATCAGTCGGTAAAAGTATCATCCTGAATTGGTTAAACAATATTTTTCATATTATCGTCCAGCTCTCTCTCAGATTTTGTCATTGTTTACACCATATCCAATCTTTACGAGATCTCGGCAAATCCAAAATGGCGCCTTCCTTCGTGGGCTTTCGCTGATGCGTCTCAGTGTTCAGCGAGTGAATTTTAGGACATTGCGCAGCAAATAAGCCACAGAAATACGAAATCTGCTGCAGCTGTCTTCTTTAGTGAATGAACTTTATCGGAAAGACAAAATTTCGTGTAGTTTATTCGTAAATTGTTCCCTGAATCGTTTATATTATTTTCTTGCTATAGCCATTGACCCCCGCCAGATAATGAACTCATCTATTGCTTAGCTGCCTAAGGATTGTTGACCCCACACTGACCTGAGGCTGGTCTGTTCCAAATGCAGTATAGGGGCTTCAGGGTCCAATTTACTGCAAACCATGTAAATTTTGCGCCCATTGATGTTTGGCTACCTATAACTCCACAGACTCCTTTTAATATTTTAATTAACAATATAGAACTGGTATGCCTTCACCCACAACGTTTCATAGAGCCTGTACACCTATCAACAGCCTCATCCTATTTTCATAGGGCCTTAAAAACAGTTGAATACCCATGATGGATCAATAGGTTTCAATAGAACTGTATATTCTATATTTTCTTCCTCATCTTCTCTTTTTGTACAGGTCATCTAGAGTATATCGTCATGCACATATTTTTTTCTGCATTTCAGAAACCTCCTCACCGGGCTGCTTAGCTGCTAATGACATCCATTCTGGCCTGCAAAACTCCCTCATGGTCGCAGATACTGGACAGAGCATTTTCCCCATGCAATAATGTTGCAAACTGCAGCAGCTACCCCACATTGTCGTGCCCGAATAAAAGAGAAATATTTGACAGACATTGTCGTGCCCGAATAAAAGAGAAATATTTGACAGACAGATATTTTCCTTGGCTCATCTTCGGAAAAATCGAGAAGCTGACGATATGTGTGAAAAAATTATGTTCATGCGCTGAAGTGGGTAGCACATATTTCGGATTTCTTATAGAAGTATCATACACTGCAATAATTTTCATAATGAAAATAAAGCAACATTCTCAGTAAAAAACGAAGAAACACTATTTTCGTGATTTTGGTAAGATTTACTAGTTTTATTGAAGAAAATACAAGATTTATACAAGTCAATAATGGGCAAAAAAAAGTATTTTCGCCCGACTACTGTCAGTTCTACTGGAGTCCCTACATTAATACAGAACATACCAAACGACACTGCAGTTTTGCGTCTTCAATATGGCTATTGCTGAATATGCAAATTTATGTAAATTTGCTATTAAAGTTGATCAATCATGTACCAGTTATGCATTTTCTGCAGAAGGATCATTTTGGAAGAATGTAGGATTGTTGCTGTGATTGCAATTGGGTTAAAATGCAGTCCACATGACAACGTGTAATTCAATTCAGAGATTTTTTTTATATTAGGAACCACATCATATGCAAATTTATGCAAATTAGTTGGAGAGATGGGCCAGTCCTGTCACAACTATAGCTTCTCTCCATAGCATAGATTGTTCAAATTTAATTTTGGTCAAATATCTATAATATTAGCCCTAAAAACTGGATATATTGAAAGACACTGTGGTGTAGCGTCTCAATATGGTTATTGCTGAATATGCAAATTTATGTAAATTAGCTATAGTAATAGGCCAATCATGCATCAGTTATGCATATCCTGCAGAAGTTTTACTAGTCTTTGGAAGAATGTAGGACTGTTCCTCATGTGAATGCAATGGATTGGAAAGTGGTCGACATGAAAACATGCATTTTACAATTTCGAGACATTTTTGGTACAATAAACCGCATCATATGCAAATTTATGCAAATAGGTTCAAAATATCCATACATCTGCTGAGAAAACATTTTCCGCATGTATCGGAACCAACAAATAAATGTGGCAAATTTCATCGAAATATGATTAATAGAACTGAATATGAACTTAAATTGGTGTTTGTTTTGTCATTTATTACCATATTTCGGTGCCATTGCTAAACCCTGATATATATGGGCTTGATGGGTACTTCTTTTCCCGCGAAGTGGACCAAACCGGCAACTTCAGGCAGCTCTATATTCGTCAATATTCACTCGATTATGATAATTCAAACTGCATTAGTCTTGTAATGATTCCAGCTTTCAAAAGCCCAGAATTAAACAACTGTGAAAGTTAAATGAAATTTCTACTGGAGTCCCTATCTGTAGTTCATCGAATGTTAAAGAATTTGATTTCTTTTTTGCACCGACATCTTAAGTATCAAATTGATTTTTAATCTAATTGTTCTATTGCATAATTAATGAGAAAAGCTTATGGATTGAGTTATGGACCAAAATTTTCAATTTTTGTCGTAAAGGCAAATACCTGAATTGTATTATCAGTGTATCAGTGCACACAAGAAGGATTAAAACGGTAACATCTAGCAAGGTTATGTAACAATAACATGTCAGATGTTGAATAACTATATGTATCCATGGCCAGGATTTATGGGCATGTTATCAGTTCACTCTTAACGTCTGTTTAACCATTAATAGCTTAACGTTAGGGTACAATTGTTGTATAAACAACGCTGATAAATTGTTGTCATATATCCGGATGTCATATAGGTGATGAAATGGTGAAACATAACTGTAAGAAACAAGTCAAGACAAATTTACTGATAACTGGTTTTATTGATATTTCAGGTCAGGGGTGTTCCTTTCCCCGGTTACCGGTTACTTCTACGGTTACTGTTACGGCTATGGTTACTTGGTTACGTGATAATATATTTACAATACTTCAGCAAAAAAATTTGTGGTCGCATCAGAACTGAATAAACCTGTCTTGAGCAAAATACAGTCTTTCCCTGTTATTGCGTGTGA
Organism: Hanleya hanleyi; assembly: GCA_036873755.1. Classification (NCBI taxonomy): domain Eukaryota; kingdom Metazoa; phylum Mollusca; class Polyplacophora; order Lepidopleurida; family Hanleyidae; genus Hanleya; species Hanleya hanleyi. Next base: position 1,953 of record JAVTVY010034650.1, on the reverse strand, counting down.
CGATTACTCGCCATCCGTCACACAGAGGTCGAGAAAGATTAGCTCCCCTGGATTAGAGATCTTTTGTCAACCTACAATTTATCACCAGGGGCGCGACGGGGCGTGATCAACATTGATGCAGCAGGTTGATGGAGGCTGGATTTTCACGTTTGCTGTGTAAATTTTGGAGATTGCCACAATCATGTTTGAGGATTATTATAAATTAGAGCAAACTGTTATCAGCTGTCCTCCTGATACGATGTGATCAATCAGAAGCACCTTTCTGCGTGTGGATTCATCTTTGACAGTTCAACTGTAATTTGTAACTGTAAGTTGAAAGTTTCCAAGTTTCAGTTTACAACTTTTTTTCTTAGAGAATGATTTTTCGCTCGTTTGATATTAGCCATTTATTACCTGATTAATGAATGACGATATGCTGATGAATTTTCACTAGCAGGTCCCAAGGGCTACCCTGCCACATTCGTATGGTATTTAAAGGTTGGGGATTATTGCAAACCGAGCTAAATTAGCTCCTACTTGTAGCTTAAATAGCTCGTTGGAGCTTATACAGGTTGGGGAAAATACCTCGATCGAGGTATTATACCTTGATCGGGGTATAAAACCTCGATCGATTAATAGGCGTATAGGGCTATGTCAACTTCAGTTTTTATATATATGTGGAAAATGTGGACATCCACACATTCGCCAGACTGTATGAATCTTTCAACAGCATCTATGGCTTCATTGTTCCATGATTTTCACGGCAACGTATTGCTTCGTTTTATGCAACTATTAATCATTTAAATTAGCCACTTCAATATTTCAAAAATGAAACATGGCTTCAAATGACATATTCGGTGATATTTATTCTGTAAATGAAAATAGCATGTGGTGGCATACTTCCATGTCAAGATCATGCGCAAATTGCAGGATCTGAGAGGCAATGCCTAGTTAATAAATCAAGTTTAACTGACAGACACAGTCTAAACTGCTAGCATGTGCACATAAAAAAACATACCTCTTCTCGGGTTATTATGACTCTGCCATGTGTGCGCATGCTAGGAGATTGTGCATTGCATCAGACAATTTAATTTAATTTATTCATCAGTCAGTGCATCTACATTCATGCAACTTGGATATGACTCAGACTCTGAGATGGATATTTGCCATCACATGCCATTTTCATTTACGTAATAAATTTCACTGAATATGTCATTTGAAGCCATGTTTCATTTTTGAAATATTAGAGTGGCTAATTTGAATGATCATTACGCCTCAGCGTAGTTTGTTTGATAGCCGATTGGTCAATTGCCATCCCATAAATTGTTCGTATTAGGGCAGCCACACACCTAATACGAACAATCGCGTGTTAACGTTACCATAGTGGAAGGTGGAATTGACGTAGCCTGTCCGTCAATGCAATGTCACAAAGCCGACATGTCACAAAACGAAGAGCTATGTCGTATCAATGGCTTTGTGACATTGCGCCTCAGCGTTTGCTTTCAACCCAAAGACGTGGTGGGCATACGCGACTCTTTCATATTAGGTCAGGAAATGTGAATCAGTTGAAGTTGTCTTACGAAAACAAACCGCATTTATTCGTTGTTGTAGTCGCGTTTTCGGCTTAAACAAAGGCTCTTCGGCATAATAAAATTGTTATGATGTTTGTTTGACGGCTCGACCGATAAGAATTCCCCACACTGACCATGTAAATAGTTTGTATGCCCCCTCAAACAAGCATCATAACTGATATTAGTCGCATAAAATGAAGCAATAAGTTGCAGTGAAAATCATGGAATAATGAAGCCATAGATGTTGTTGAAAGATCCATGCAATCCAGGGTATGTGTGGATGTCCACATTTTCCATAAATATACAAAAACTGAAGTTGATCGAGGTAATGGCCTATACCTCGATCAAGGTATAATACCCTGATAAAGGTACAATGTATAATACTTTGATCAAGGTATTTTCC
>JAVTVY010034649.1:0-15056 GCA_036873755.1 Hanleya hanleyi | reverse complement strand
ATGGATCTTTTTCAAATTTGGTACACAGGTTTCCCTCAGGGTCTAGTTGTGCAAGAAACCTTTTCTGGTCCGATTCGAAAATCCAATATGGTCACCAGGCAGCCATCTTGGATTTCCCCATGAAACCTTGTTACCGCGATTTCTCAGGAACGACTTCATGGATCTTTTTCAAATTTGGTACACAGGTTCCCCTTGGGGTCTAGTTGTGCAAGAAACCCTTTCTGGTCCGATTCGAAAATCCAATATGGCCACCAGGCAGCCATCTTGGATTTCCCCATGAAACATTGTTACCGCGATTTCTCAGGAACTACTGCATGGATCTTTCTCAAATTTGGTACACAGGTGCCACATGGGGTCTAGTTGAGCAAGATACCCTTTCTTGTCCGATTCGAAAATCCAATATGGCCACCAGGCAGCCATCTTGGATTTCCACATGAAACTTAGTTATCGCCATTTCTCAGTACTGCATGGATCTTTCTCAAATTTGGTACACAGATTCTCCTTAGGGTCTAGTTTTGCAAGATACCTTTTTCGGTCCCGATCGAAAATGCAATATGGCCAGAAGGCGGCCATCTTGGATTTCCCCATGAAACCTTGTTATCACGATTTCTCAAGAACTACTGCATGGATCTTTCTCAAATTTGATACACAGGTTCGCCTTGGGGTCTAGTTGTGCGAGATGCCTTTTCTGGTCCGATTCGAAAATCCAATTTGGCCACCAGGCAGCCATCTTGGATTTCCCCAAGAACTTTGTTATTGTCATTTCTCAGGAAGTACTGCATGGATCTTTCTCAAATTTGGTACACAGGTTCACCTTATGATCTAGTTGTGCAAGATACCTTTTTCGGTTCAAATTGAAAATCCAATATGGCCACCAGGCGGCCATCTTAGATTTCCCCATGAAACTTTGTTATCGTGATTTCTCAGGAAGTACTGCCTGGATATTTCTTAAATTTGGTAGACAGGTTGCCCTTGTGGTCCAGTTGTGCAACATACCTTTCTGGTCCGATTCCTAAATCCAATAATATGTCCATCAGACGGCCATCTTGGATTTCCCCATGAAACTTTGTTATTGCGATTTCTCGGGAACTACTGCATAGATCTTTATCAAATTTGGTACACAGGTTCCCCTTGTCGCCTAGTTGTGCAAGATACCTTTTCTGGTCAGATTCGAAAATCCAATATGGTTGCCAGGTGGCCATCTTGAATTTCCCCTTGAAACACTGTTATCTTGAATTCTCAGAAAATATTTCATGGATCTTTCTGAAATTTGGTACACAGGTCCCAGATGGGGCCTAGTTGTGTGCAAGATAGCTTTATCGGTCCGATTTGAAAATCCAGTTAATACGGTATTCCCGAGTTGTGACCTTGCATCACAAGAGTTGGTGGATCAAACGGTGGGGCATATTCTATATATTGACTATAGAGAATATCCATATCTTCACCTTCCATATCAAGGAGTTCAAATAATTCGGAATTAAAATGTATTTAGTCCATGCAGTTGCAAGTGAACTGCCCCACCATTTCGTCTGCCAGCGGGTCAGCTACATGAGGGACGTCACTCTTGTGACACAATGTCACAACTCGACAACTGTAAACTACTGCATGTTTCGATCCATGGGAAATAATCAAGATTCAGACACTTTCAAATTCGAAGTTTCAATATTACTGCGCGGACCGGATGCCTTCAGTATTAAGTATTGTACCATCTTACTGTTTTCGAGCATGGTATCTTAAGAGATATCTCAAACTAGTCCAGTAAACAGAACAGAATTAGCATTCGTTCCAAATTATAAAATCTTAAGTATGCCAAAGTGTCAAAGAGATTTTTCTTCGCTTCCAGTACCAAATGATGACACGTGCAAAAAAATAAATAAAATAAAAATACTACAAAACGAAGACGAAGGATCCTCCGTACATGTACATTCACTTTCAGGCTAACTTTGCTCATTTCTCTTGTATTATAACAACCGACATAAGTTCACTTTCTAGAAATCTTGAAACTTCTGAAACTTAGAAAGATTATATCTTGGTGTTTTCCAGTGTCCCTTTTTTGATCTTTTTCGCTCAGATTCGAAATTCTGTAAACAAAATTACAACTCAATCGTCTTAGTAACAATGGACAAAAAGATCCTCTTGTCATTAGCTTACAATTATCGGACAATGGTGGGCGCCAAGATCCTTCAGGATCTCTCGTTTCAACTGAAAGCTTGCGAAAACTGTTAAACATGTTCCAATTTGATGGTATACCTCTGATCAAAGACAACTAGTAATCGGCGTCTCAGTTTTTTAAATTTCTGCCTAGTTCTATTTTAACTAAAATGAATTGACCTATTATCTTTCTACATTAAAAGTTGAATAATTCAAAAACTAAGCCGAACTTATAAAAACGGAGACACCATTTACTAGTTCACTGCGTAAATAACAGGCATGCCCCCAAGCGTAGCATATATACTTTTTCAGAAATACGAGTTGAAATCTTGAATTTTAGCAAAAAAAATGAAGTGCTAGAAATCGGACAAAAACTGTCCGGCTATACAATTGAAGGAATAATTCTAACATTTCTCATGAATTCTGTTACAACATACATTTTGCAACCTGCCATATAGAACCTAGTCACCAGCCTACTTATTCAAGCCTATCTTTTATACAAATTGTTCACATCTTTGCTAATCGCCGCACAGTGAGTGTTAGAGCAAAGCCCAGGCCGCTGTTCTGTTTATTAATGTCAGACAATTAGGCGGGTCATTCATTAGCTGCAGTGAATTAGAGCACAATACACACTTGTGCAGTCATTAACACCTCACAATACCGGAACTTCCAAGGTAATCTGTTTAACTTACTTTAGGAAATAAATTTTCAAACTCAAAATTGAACCACTTGTGTTTGAAATTTTAATTTCATTTTTTTCACCAAATACTAGACCCAATACTGAATATTCAAATAATGAAATAACCAAAAAGTGACAAGTTTTGACCCTCAAATTTATCCTTAAATTTATAAAAGTCTGCATATGATATGAATGCGTTGTGTACGTTGCTGGTAAGCTGGAATCAAAACGTCTAAATGAAAGATGACCTCCCGGTACCTAAATCTCATTTTCAAATTAACTTTCATGATCATTTAATTTGTCCATTATCAGCTTACTGTCTAGTAATTTCAATCATACAAATCGAAGTATCGGTAGTTCTCTGAATTCTTGTTCTCATCTTTGTACACAAATATGTGGTACAAACTACAATAAAGGTCATAAATATAAAATCAAGGAATTCAAACAGTTGTGATATTGTCATCGGGTACCAGATTGGGCCACCGTCCATACATGATATTTGCTTATAGCAAGACTGTTCTCATATGAAATGTAATGCAAACTTCTAATAAAATAAAAATTATACTCGTATGTTGATGGAAGATAAAAAATGGTCAACAAAGAATGAGTAACATATACACCAATTAGTCTGAGTTCCCTCTAACCCTTCAGCCACGACATTAGATAGTACATGATGGCTTAGCCAAAGACAATCTGTCATATACTATCTGTCGTCATGGTTGAAGGGTAACTAGAGGAAGCTTTGACTAGCACTTGAATATACAACTCATTTCCATAGCAGACATAGCTTTGTGAAGCTCAGGTTTGGATACAGTTTGAGTTATGTTGACTGACCTCTGGGGCCATATTTAGTTCTGCTATCATTGATTATTATTCTGACAAAGTGAGACGTGAGGTAACCATTGATACGATCACTGCGGTGACCAGATATAAACACATGGCACATAATCAATACATTGATTGGATGCTGTGGTCTTTGTGTGATTTGTCTTTAACAATACAACACATTGATAACTCCTGTTCTATTCAAAGATGTTCCAAGCTTTGTCTTGTGTCAGAAAGTGCAAGAATATTGGACATTATGAGGTCTACTTGGCTACAATAATATATGCATACATCATACTCATTGTATCGATAGATAGATATATTTATTTGCCATATAAGGCGCCCCACTTGGAGCGAGTACATGCATATAAAAATATATATGTATATGTATACCACCGACTGTCAGATCAGGGATTTAATAGTCCCAGGTCAGATTGGAGGTTACAAGCTCCGCATGTGCTGAAGAATTGTGGATAACAACTGGACAAATACTAGATCAATCCAGACTTTCTTGAAAAAAAAAACCCCTGTACGTTTCTTTTGTTCTGAAATATGCAATTAATGTCTTCGAGAGCATCCAAGTGACAACATACAACTGTATTTTGTGCGGACACAAAATTTGGGTTGTCGAATTGTGCACCTAACTCGTCAGAATATACACGCACGTGTTTGTGTTGTTTGACAACAATTGGGCGTGGTTTGCGGTGTGACGTCATGAAAACACGTGACCTCGCAGATGCCGCGCGCTCAGAATCCGACAGGAATCCGGATGAGCAAGATTGCAGGTGACGGTCTAAGAGTGGGAACGCTAAAAATATGTGCTAGTTTTTTCAATGAAAACTTGGATTTGAGAATACACAGCATCGCGTTGTCGAATTACGTCGCGTCAAAGAAACGAATTGATCAGTTAAAAGTTAGAATTTTGTTGATAAAATTGAAAGTTGATTGCTACCTCGAAAAATGGCAACTTCATAACTTGATGGGGGGAAACTGACAGTAAAAGTGTAGCAGCTGCCGACCAGTATAAAGCGAACAGGACCAGTAAGCGAACAGGTCCAAACAAATGAGGTGAAATAGTAAGTCCTGGGAAATTAACAATACCCAAAACTTATAATAGTTCAACAACTTGATTAGTTGGTTAAGAAACTGGCTCGTTTGTCGCCCGATTCTGTTAGAAAAAGCAGACGACAGGTCGCTTGGGAGGTCAACAAATAAAATATTTTGAGATTTGCATCCATTGTACACACTGACAGAAAGTCCGATCAAGATAGTAATTACACTGAAAGTTGGAGAAATTGATGGTGAATCCGGGGTCGGCAAAAGTTTTGATGCTGGTGAGGGCGCTAATGTGGATTTGGAGGGGACAAGTAATGGTTTGAGTTATTCCCCTTGTTTTCTTTCATAATGTGGAATGGCGGTACTTCATGCTAAAATGACCGCTCCCTCCGACGTAGTTTTTCACGGTAGGCCGTGGTTTTATGATATTTTTCACTCAGCGGAAGTCTGTTTTACTGTGGATATGTACTATATTTGCTCAACAATCTGTTCTGGACATAAAATGACCAATATCCAATAATAGTTTTTCTCTAAATGGTCGAAAAAACGCTGACAAGCAAGTGTTCGCTTACTGGTCCATCATCACCATATTTTCGGAGTTCAAACCACTCTCTTTGAAATCGTTCCTCACTCAAGTAAATTGCTGTTGGACAATATATTCATACCTGAAAATAATTATCAAAGTTCAGTCCTTTGTTTTCTGCCACTAGTTTTTATTACCCCTCGGCCAACTTTGGCCTAGGGGTATTGTCGTCATCATGTACGGCTGTCCGTCCGTCCGTCCGTTACCGCGATATCTACAGAACCGTTTCATGCATGGCAACCAAACTTGTTACCTCTATTTATCTTCACGTAAATCAGAAGCCTATCGAAAATGAGTCATCTCGGACAATATTTTGCAGAGTTATGCCCCTTTTTACAAATAAAAATCCATTTATGATTTGTTATTGTGATAATTTCAGAACAGTTCCATATACAACATCCTAACATGATACAGTTGTTTCTCTTGACCTGAACTAGATGCCTATCGAAAATGAGTCGTGTCAGAAAGTATTTTGCAGAGTTATGCCCCTTGTCTAATAAAATCCACTAATTCCAATGTTAAGTTTGCATATAATTTCTATATCATGTTTGTATACTATCACATTTATTTATTGATTGGATGACTGATTTATTGATTTATTCTCTTACACAATGCGAAGAATGCCTGCAAATCTGTTTTGAAAATGACACTAGATGCCTATCGAAAATGAGTCGTTTCTCAGTTGGAGATGATGTTGTTTTTCCAGCGAGGTTTCATTTTCAAAACTGCAATTAAAGTTGGCTATCTCCCCATTATTCTCTCTTCACCGCTATGTGCTTTGATCATTACACATCTTCCTGGACAATTGTTTGGTGTAAACTTGACAAACGACATTCTCTGAAGATTTAATCTCAAAGCACAAAAACACTGACCGGTTGGGAGAGAGATGACGTGTCACAGAAGTCAACCCAATATTGCGTGATTTTGGCAGTTTCATAGCATATCGATTGTCTAGCTCTTTCATGATTCCCTGCAACCTTCAGCGACAAACAGAAATATTTCTCAAACAATAATATTGCTGAAAGTGACTAATTTGGTCAATTTATGTCCTTTTCAATGAGTTTTGCGAAGTAAGTTTTTCTGGTTTAATTTCAATTCGGGGGTGTCCTGGAGTTATTGAAGTTACAAGGTTCTTCAAGTTATTCCAACATGAATGTATTTGAAAAATAGTACAAGATAGCACAGCATTTTAGGTACAATTTGGAATGTGCTCTATGATCTAGATCATATGAATGAAATATGGAGGCAATGGCAACTTTTATCTAACATAGGGCAAACAATTACAGGACCATTTTCCAATACACACCAATTGCCAGTTGGACAATCTAATGATCGCTGAATGCTAGACATGCCAAGTGGAGGGTCAGTCTGGGGCAGTAACCATCCTGACTCTCCTCCTACTTCACCGCAGGTCATGCTAAGAACAGGCCTCCGCTCCTCGGACAGCTTGTAAGAGGCGACTAACTGAGGCATCTGTGGGTTTCCCAGGTGTGAAAGTGAATAGGACCCCACATGTGGGGTTCTCGAGTGTTTAAAAGAATAGGATCCCACCTATGGGGTTCCCGGGTGTGAAAAAGAATAGGACAGAACGTCGTGATATGACTGAAATATAGTTGAAAGTCATGTTAAATCATATTCACTCACTCTCCTTGTACTTATATATATAATGCAAAGCAGCGTGGGATACACCGGAGTCCATCACATCCATTTTATTTATGTATTTGACACTGATCTAGTAAACAATGTTGATTGCCAGAATAGGCGGCGATAGCATGTGTTTATGTCGCTCTTCACACATACAAGGATGATCCGATGAAAACTTCACTAATGTGACAACAGATGAAAACTGCAAGCCCGGTTTCAATCTCATATTTAACATGTAATCTTGTCACATTCTTTGTTGACAAAATAACCATGGATTTTCAGTTAGAGCTATCTAGCAAATCATCCTAAAATCAAAATCATGTTAGAGACTATCCATTTTAAATATTTATTTAAATAGACCTGGAAATTCTGAAAAGAATGGTAGTTATTTGATGAAAATACTCCAAATGATCGGCAAGATATAACAGGCCAAAGATGCAAATCTGATGTTACCATATCAGATATGGAGGTCTCACAAATCTCATTGAGTTAATGAGAGAAATGTTCCCCTAATTTGTCTGACGAACTGAAGACAAACAGCCATTGGGTAAGAAACAAACGCTTCACCTCGGAGGGTCCCAATTTTCTAACATTTTAATGCAATTATAACCAGGTTGGCTCACTGGTTATCACATTAATAAGTAAGTCGTAGTCCATGTTAAATATAACACAACCTAGCTTTATTTACCCTGATCTAATTATCTAACCTTGACGTAATATTAATTCTAATATACACAATTATACAGCACTTCAAGTTATTACAGAAACTATATGTTAGTACATATAGTAATCTACATTTACAAGTGTTACCTATATAACTTACATTTACTAACTGCCTTGGCGCTGCAAAGTCGCATGCCAAGATGAATTCTAAAAGTGAACTGACTTGGTTTCCTACTGCATACATATTTATATACATTATAGTTTTAGTGAAATCCACAGGTAGACATTCTTAACAATCATAACACACTTTCAACAATTGTTCAAGTAATCCTAACGTCCTGTCATGTCTGCCAGCTATCCTGTTCATTCAGTATGACATCTCAATTAACAGTAGGGACTCTTACCTAATAACAACAAGGATTATCGGAGACTAAAATGACAGTCTGACTACAATTGACACCTGGCTCCTGTCTTTGCACCAGCTGGTCAGAAATGGTCTAACAACACTAATTAAATGTCAACTGTTATCAAAACATCCTATTATAATCAATACTCAAACCCCTAAATCCTAATTCCAACATGTGTTACATAACCTCTATCAAGCACATACCTCTACCAGTAACTAATATCCACAGCCTTAATATATGGCAATTTTAACTGTATACATTTTATGCCAACTCACAATAAACAAATATTAAATAGCAATGAAATACAATTGAGATACATGTTCATTTTACAAATTTACATGTACATGTCTTATGGCTCTGTTATAGTTCCCTCCGTCCCCGAATAAGTTTCGTCCCGAAACTGTAATAAATTGTCTGTGGTAGTCATTTTAATCGATGTTTGGTGGAGTTTTTAGAAGTTCTTATGTGATGTTGATTGAAGTTGAAGGTTCCTGTGTAATGTTGAACTGTGGCTGAGGTCGCTGATACTTGTCTGGAATATGGGGAGCTTTTGCTCTTGGCTTTCTTGGGTCACTTCTGTCTGTGGACACCATACAGCTGAAACACTCAGATGTGAAATGCAGAGAGTTAGCAATGTTTAAATTTGTATACATAGAGTTGGCGCAAAGATATTCATTATTATTCAAGAGTGATTATTTAGTCAATCTTCATTTTTTTTTCTTCTTTTTTATAATTTTGTTACATGTATCACTACATCATTTACATACTTACATACATGGGTTATATTGAGGACTATGTACATATATATTCTTGTTTAGATACAATATTCCAAATGCATAATAAGGACACTGATCACTATGTAATGAGAGATAGGCTCTGACAATACTTATTCTGACACCAGTGATCTATTGTAAAGAACATAATTGAATGAAATTGAGAAAGAATTCATGTTGGATAATTACATATAATGCCTGAAAATCAAAAATAGAAAATGTAATGTTGCCTTTCACTTGAAACCCCGGCTGAAAAAGTTTGATGGGAAGTCTTGCTGCAGACAAGTCTGACCCTAGCACTTGATTTTCAACCGGTGTCTCAGTAAAAGAGCACAACAGAGAACTATACTTTTATATTTTGAAAATCCAGAAGTGTACATTAAGTCAACATGAATGACTCACATAAATTTTAAGTCATATTAAACAATTATTTTCTAGGAAGGAATAAACATACATGTAGGTAATATTCATGTATCCGTATACATACATGAGAGTATATAGTGCAAACCCTACATTCTCAAGATCCTTGAAGCTTTCACAACATAATATAAGTTAGTCATGTTAGTGTGAATTATAATAAACTACACCAATACATCAACACATAATGCAACAACTTGTAAGTAGTAACTAATTATTTACACATTCCTTTTGGTACTCGAATATGGTTTGTCAAGCCATATTAAGAGTATCACAGAATCTGTCAGAGGTGACAAGTCTCTGATCAGTCCTGTGGTTGTCTCCGCAAAGTCATGATCTTTCGGTACATCTTTTGCCGATATCAAAACTATGCATATATGCTCTTATCAAATCGAATGTGTGTATTGTGTCTCTCTAAATCATCAAGAAAATCATACACCACATTCAGATCAATATTTTCGACAGGATTCCATTGATATGACATACATCTAGATTTGAATTCTGGGGATCTAAAATGAAACTGGAATTTGTAAACCTTGATGGAGTGTGGCACTGGAGTTCGTTGTTGAACTAAAGAAGGATGGAAGGGATCTTTGTAATACAATTCCTTTTCATGGTTATACATTTCATGTTTTATATGTGCAATTAAGTGATGGATTTTGTTTTGGGGTATCCGATTAAGTGGGAACCAGGCTGCGCCATACACCCGTTCCTTCGTTTTGTATTTCACTTTCACATAATACATGCCATCAATGAACTTGATTTTCTCAATCGCATCTATTTTTACACTTTTAATATCTATCATGGGTTGCTGTTTGGACATCAACTCACTTCGATCCGAGTTAACAAAAGCCACTGTTTGTTCAGATTTCTTCATGAAAAACTTATTTTGGCCTAAAGGTTTGCGCCTCTTCTTGCCAGACAATGTTTTGTCGGCATGATATTGTCGACGCAGCTCATCTGGGAGACTCGTATCATGCTCCCAGGTGGAGCCTCTAGTCTTGTCTACCCATTTAATCCTGTAGCACATTCGTCCATTGTAACGTTTTGATGCTAGAATTTTGTCAATTTCAGTCACCAGGAATTTGTTTGGTGTTGTTACCAAGTTGGGATCTTGATTTGTACTTGAGCTTGGCATTGTTCCGGTACCTTTAGGATGTTGAATAGTTTTGGGTGTTACTCTTGTTTTTGCGTGTTCATTGTTTTTAAGTGCTGCTTTTGTTTTTGGCACATGATGCTCTTTTGTTTCCTTTGTTTCATTGTTCCGTTTGTCATTGGTATTTGTCTCGTTTTCATCATTTTCTGACTCGATTTCTTCTGGATTGAGATCATCATTTGTTTGTAGTAAATCTTCAGGCTCATAGTTTGGCCTGTCTGCTGGGTCATGAAAGTTTTTGAGACGGTTTGCATGAATCATTGATTTCACTTCTTTATCGTCACTACACTTGCGCAATTTGTATGTGTAGTTTTGTCCAACCAATACAACATAATATGGTCCTTGCCACTTTTTTGTTAGTTTGGGAGATCGGCCCACAGTCTTTTTGGTACAATATAACCATACCTTTTGTGCTGGCTCGAATGTTGGTTCCTTTGTTCTTCTATCATAATAAGTTTTGTATTTTGTTTGGGCTTTTTTCAAATTTTCATCTGCAATTTTTCTATACTCAGCCAGATTGTCTAGAATTTTTGACAAGTATGTTCTATGATCCTTTGACAGTGTTTCTTTTGGAATTAGAGAGGTATCTATTGGTGTTCTCATCTGTCTACCAAACAGCATTTGATAAGGAGATAAGCCAGTTGATTGAGTGGCTGGGGTCATGCGGTATGCCATCATAATACCTGGTATATGATCTGGCCAATCAGTTTGGTCTTCCTTGATGTAGGCTCTTAGACCCTGCTCGATGACGCGATTCATTCTTTCACATGTAGCATTGGTTGCAGGATGATATGAACTAGTTTTAGCATGTTTGATGTTGAATAGTTCTGTCATGGCTGCTATGAGTTTGGACATGAACTGAGCACCGCGATCGCTGACTAATTTGTCTGGTGACCCATAACGTGTGAGAATCTCTCGGTATAAAATGGATGCAACTTCAGTGGCTTCCTGGGTTTTCATAGGAAAACATTCTGGCCATTTGCTGTAAGAATCCACTACGAGGAGTAGATATTTGGAACCATCCGGAGTTTTTGGAAGTGGGCCGAGTATGTCAATATGAAGCCGCGAGAAAGCACGTTCATATGACAAGGGTTTAAGTGGTGCAGGCCTATCATGAACATTTGTTTTGATTTGTTGACATGTCGTGCATGTACGTACATAGGTACACACATCTGTGTACATTTTATCCCAATGATATTTGGATCTTATAGCAGCATACATTCTTTCTTGACCTTGGTGGCAACCTCCTAGCACTGAATCATGATAGGCTTGGAGTATATCCTTGCGATTACCTCTAGGAACAGCTATCTGTTTGGTATAAGAATCGGCAGCCTTTTTATTTTTTGTATTAAAGAAATGATACAGAATTCCGTCCTCAATCACATAATGATATGCTTCAGCAACTAAGCGACGACTCTGTTTTGGATCATCCGGAAGATCACCATTTTCTTTGTAGGCAAAGATCGGGGCCAAGTCAGGACACTCACGTTGTGTGCCCTCCAAAAATGGATTTGAAATTACAATTTCAGTATTGACTTGTGCCACAACAATTGTATCTTTTGGACATATAGTTGCTAAATGAGCATGTTTCGGTTCCCTATATGTTAGAGTTGCCTCAATTGGCTCATTCTGATTCTCTGTATTGGATAAATATGTGGTTTCCATACTACTCACAATGGTTTCTTCTGTACTTTCAGTTGTGGTTGCTTCATATTCTCTTCTAGACAACCCATCAGCATTTCCATTTTTAGCTCCTGGCTTGTACTGAATTGTGAAATTGTACTCTTGAAGCTCAAGAGCCCACCTGCCTAGTCTACCTTTGTTAGCTTTTATGTTGTTTAACCAAGTGAGGGCAATGTGGTCAGTGAAAACACGAAAGTGACCATTTGCGATGTATGGACGAAAGGCACGAACTGATTCAACTAATCCAAGACCTTCTTTCTCTGAGATATGCCATGTCTTTTCACTACCGCGCAGGGATCGTCCGCCAAAGGCTATAGCATGTTCATTGCCTTTTTCATCTTTTTGTCCTAAAACATATCCTATTGCACTATCAGACGCATCTGTTGAAATAATGAATTCTTTTTGGAAATCTGGATATGCTAATATCGGGGCTGTGACAAGTTCTTGTTTGAGTCTTTTGAATGAATTTTCAGTGTCATCGGTCCATTTGAATTTAACATCTTTCTGAAGAAGTTGATTCATGGGGGATGCTATTGAAGCATAATTTTGTACAAATTTGCGATAGTAATTGCATAATCCTAGGAAACTTCGAACCTCTTTCTGTGATTTTGGTCTGGGAAATGACTTAACAGCATGAACTTTGGCTTCATCCACATGAATACCTTGATCACTTAGCACATGTCCTAGATACGGAACTTGTCGTTGTGCAAATGCGCATTTTGGCGGTTGTAATTTAAGATTTGCTTCCCGTAAGCGAGAGAAAATTTGTCCAAGATGGACCATATGTTCATCCAATGTGTTTGAATGACATAAAATATCATCTAAATAGCATAGGGTGTGAAGATAAGTAAGGCCGGCAAGGACCTGTGACATCATGAGACAGAAGCTGGCGGGCGAATTTCTCATTCCAAACGGGAGAACTCGGAATTGGAACCTTCCCTGATCCGTCGTAAATGCGGTTTTTGGTTTCGTGTCTTCATGTAGTGGAATTTGCCAAAAACCACTTGCCAGGTCAAGAACAGAAAATATTTTAGACTTTGCCTGCGCTACAGAGTCGATAGCATCTGATAACAATGGGATGGGAAAAGAAATTGGTTCTGTGATCGCATTCAGCTTGCGATAGTCTACCGCAAATCTATATTTTCCATTTTTCTTTTTCACAAGCACTACAGGGGATGACCATTCAGATAGTGATGGTTCAACTATGTTATTTTCTAACATTTCTTTCACTAATTCATCACATCGCTGTTTTGTCTGGGGGCTTTGTCGGTATGGACGTGAATAAATCGGTTTCTCTGTTTTAGTGAAAATTCTGTGATAATGAGCACTAGCTTTGCCTAATTCACTCATATCTTTGGCAAAAACATCACGGTTACGACCAAGAAATGCTAAAAATGATTCCTTTTGCTCCGGTGTAAGTATGGAATCGTCTAGTGTTATTCCTAGCTCTCGTGCTAGGTTAGCATAATAAGCATCACTTTTCGTGTCTCCTTCCATGAAATTTACATCAGCGGAGTTGTTTGATGTATTATCTTGTTTCATTGTTGTAATCGAGTCTGGAGTAACTACGTGAAATGTGGCAATTGTTGCATGCTTCTCGATATAGACAGGAAGGTTGGATGGGTTCATTACTTTGTAAATAGCCATTTTGTTTTTAACTTTTGCGACAGTGCGCGCACCTGCAATGCTATATTTTGCTGAAAGTGACTCTATTGGCTCCAATAAGATCAAATTTCCATCACCTGCTTCAGGTACATATACAGGAAAATTTATTTCACGCTTTGGCTTAACCAGAATAATGTCTGTTGTTTTGGCACTCCCAGATTCTTTATGTCCATATGTTTTGTTGTTTGTTTCAGTCGCCATGGAAATGTTAAACTGACCATTGCAAAGCAATAGTTTGTTCCTTTTAAAATCAATGTTTGCATCATATTTCCTTAGGAAATCCTCTCCTAAAATTACATCTTTGTGTAATGTTTTAAATACATAAAATTCTCCATTGAGCTCTTCAAGATCTTCAAATTGAATTGGTAGATTCACTACGCCTAACACAGAATGAACTTCACCACAAACACCTGTAATGGCTCGTAAATTACATGTATTAACGACTGCATTTGGGTAGGCTTTCTGCAAACACCTTTGTGAAATGCAAGAGATGCTTGCCCCTGTGTCGACTAAAGCATGTGTTTTTAACTTGCCAACCTTGATATGCACTGAGCTTTTCTCAAGGGGTGTTGTGAGAGAAATGTTAGGTCTCACTTGACAATGTATGCTATTGTAAGCTCTACCTACTTTTTGACAGTTGTGTTTGTTGCACTTCCAGCTGGCCATTTTACTGTTTAAGGTTAAATCAGTTTGAATTTCCAAGACAAGATAGATAAAACAAGCTAGTTAGTAAATCATATGGCGATTATACTTACTCTTAGTGTTTGTCACTCTTTCTTGGTACTCAGGCTCCTTAGCTGGTTCTGTCAGTCATCAAAGGCGGCTTGAATTATTTCATCTTCGTCTAATCATTCTTCTGTTGTTTTTCCTTTGGGTGTTCACCGTTCGTTGAATATTCCAATGTCATCATATATATTCCGATATGAAATCTCTTAGTTTGGGGAGCTAAGAGCAGTTTGTACTGAGAAAGTCTGTCAATCTTAGAAGATTACAGGCCGGGTATCTCCATCATCTATAACCAGGTTGGCTCACTGGTTATCACATTAATAAGTAAGTCGTAGTCCATGTTAAATATAACACAACCTAGCTTTATTTACCCTAATCTAATTCTCTAACCTTGACGTAATATTAATTCTAATATACACAATTATACAGCACTTACAGTTATTACAGAAACTATATGTTAGTACATATAGCCGTCTACATTTACAAGTGTTACCTATATAACATACATTTACTAACTGCCTTGGCGCTGCAAAGTCGCATGCCAAGATGAATTCTAAAAGTGAACTGACTTGGTTTCCTACTGCATACATATTTATATACATTATAGTTTTAGTGAAATCCACAGGTA
>JAVTVY010034648.1:0-14109 GCA_036873755.1 Hanleya hanleyi | reverse complement strand
AAGTCCGAGATTGGTTAAGAAGACAAGGCACCTATACCTTACATCGATCTGTCCGTCGCCATTTTCTACGGAACCGGGTCATCGTGGGAGGACTACATGCCCAATGGCAAGCGGATTTGGTCGATGTGAGCGCCTTTGCCAAACACAACGATGGGAATCGGTATATCTTGACGTGCATCGATATCCTGTTGAAGTATGCGTGGGTGGTACCCATCCGGACGAAAACGGGGGCGAATCTCATAGCGGCGTTCAAAGACATCTTCAAGACCGGGCGCAAACCTTTGTATTTGCAAACTGACGAAGGCACGGAATTCCTCAACAGACCGTTCCAAGCCTTTCTCAAGAAACAGAAGGTGTTTTTCTACAACGAGACCAAGGCTTCCGTGGTGGAAAGGTTCAACAGGACATTCAAAGGCCGCATGTATAAATATTTCACCTATAAGAATACAAGGCGGTACATCGATGTTCTCCCGAAACTTGTGAGTGGTTACAATCGAGCCTATCACCGGAGATGGAGAGAGCCCCCATTACCGTGACCCAACGCAATGAAGCCCAAGTCCGGTGTGTCTTGTACCCCAGGCAATCGCAGCGAACGCCGAAGGAGGTGTACAAGGTCGGGGACCCTGTACGGATTAGTAAAGTCAAGGGCAAGTTCGAGAAAAGTCACTTGCCCAAATGGAGCGATAAGCACTTCCTAATTAAACGGCGCCTACCCCGACAGCAGCGACTCTATGAACTGGAAGATCTTCAAGAGGAAACGTTGCTAGGGACGTTTTACGAGACGGAATTACAGCCTGTCGTAAAAACACAGCAAGACTACTACACGGTGGAGCAGATTTTGAAAACGGAGCGTCGACGTGGCAAACTGTTTCATTTCGTCAAATGGCAAGGCAGTGAGAAAGTACAACGGTACAATGAGACGCTTCAACGGTACATGACGTTCATGGACCAATACAAAACCCTCTATACCCCAGCACCACCACCACCACCACGTGACACACCGCCGACCTCAGCACCGCTCCAACAGCCGCCATTTCCAGGGGTACCACCCACAGCCCCACAGTGGGTGGAAGATAAAGTGCTGAAGCGTGTACCTGCATCGTTCAAGAAACAAGCTGGCCTGGTATTACAACGGATGAAACACAATCCTAACATGACTTGGAATGATAAAGGCGAACTCCTGGTACAGAATCAGGTGATCCCCGGGACCCACATGACGGATTTAGTGAATGACCTGATGCGTCAACGAAGGTCGCACACGGATCCTCGAGGATGGGAATTCTTCGCCCAAGGCTTGAAAGACATGCATGTACCTCAGGAATTGGTGGGGAATCCCCAGCGCTGGGCCTGGATGCAGCGGACCCAGCAATCGCCGAGTGACCCACTACCTTCTTGGGAAGCCGAATGGGAACCGGAGTCACCCCCCAAAACACCACCACAACGGGCACCTTCTTTTCAGACCTTTAAAAAACCACCCTTGATCAAGACACCCCACATCTCCAGAGCCGTGACACGTAGCAAGTCACCGCGACGAACACGACGCCGGACACAACCGCCCAAGTCCTGGAACATCTATTAAAACCAACAGCAGCAGCAGGACAGCTCAGTCGCCATGTTTTACCTCACCCTACCCAGTAACAGTTCGCTGGATGTGTTTCCTGACAACACCTTGGCCAAGTACGTCACCCAGTTACCGCAACCGTTGCATTTACCTGGACGATGGGAATGTGGCCTCGTGGATATCCAATACCCTTACTCGTGGTACAACGTGCGAGCCAATGAAGTGTGGTACGAGGTGACCTACGAAGGCAAAAACACCCGACTCACCCTCCCCGAAGGCCAATACGATACCCCCAAGGAGTTCATGCAGGGGCTGACAAGACTGTTGCATTATAAGGCTCTACGGGAGGTCACGAATGTTTCAAAACCCATCAAATCCTTTCCCTTCAAGAATCACGTGGACTTCGATTACAACGCACACAACGGCAAGGCACAGATCCTCCTCACCGCCAACGTGAGTGTCGTACTGAGTCCTATCCTACAGCAAATGCTGGGTCTCGCTCACGCGACCTACACGGGTCCATCCGAGGACCATGGCCAGACCCCGATGGATATGAAGTCGGGTATGTACGGACTCTACGTCTATTCGGACGTAGTCGACAACCACATCGTGGGCGATATCAACACACCTCTGTTACGGGTGGTCCCCATTAAAAAGACGTAAGGAGAACAAGTCACCCACAGTTTCACCCACATGCTCTACCTACCCGTACGACAAACCGACATCAACACTATCACGGTGGATATAAGAGATGACACGGGACGACCGGTGGCATTCGAACGAGGAAAAGTGGTGCTGACACTTCATTTTCGACAAGCACGTGCTCCCCACTTTGTATAATGAAGGTCCCTTAATTACGAGTGTGATGCACGCAGCTATATGGACTATTATGCCCAACAGGCCGGGGGTGGCCTTCCCGTCTTTAGTGATGCACGCATGCAACGAGGACATGGGCTGGGGAACATACTCGGGAGCATCGTCAAAACGTTCCTGCCCTTGGTGACGCGTGGAGTGAAAGCGATCGGCAAACAAGCGGTACGCAGTGGACTGCAAGTGACCGGTGATGTCTTGGGGGGTACGGCACCCAAAGAAGCCTTGAAACGGCGGGGCAAAGAAGCGGGAGGCGTCTTGGTCGCCAAACCACAACGCACCGTAGGGAATAAAAGACCTGCACCACCGAGACCGACCCAGCGACGACGCACATCGAAGACCCAGGATATCTTTTCTTAAACATGTCCTTGATCCACGCAGAGTCCTGCCCCTCCACCAACAGTGAATTTGATTTGTGGACCGTGCCGCCCACACAAACCAGTGCCGAACAAGGATTATGGGTGGAGCATCTCCCGCTCTCCAGCATCAACGAAACAGGGCCCATCGAGTTCACCATCAGTAATGCGGATACGGCCTATGTGGATTTAGCCCATACATACTTGTATGTGAAAGCCAAGGTCGTCAATGGGGATGGCTCCAGAATCATCCAAGCTGCAACGGTGGGCCCGACGAATCTCTGGTTGCACTCGATGTTCCAACAGGTGGATATTTTTCTCAGCGACAAACTCATCAGTGACTCGACCAACACGTATCCCTATCGAGCCTACATCGAGACGCTGTTGTCGTATGGACGAGAGGCTAAAAAATCTCAGCTGACAGCCGCTTTATTCTACCAGGACACAGCCGAGCACATGGACACGGTGGACAATGAAGGATATAACAAACGGAAAACTTTCACCGCGAACGGTGCCTCGGTGGATCTCATGGGTCGACTGCACGCAGACATTTTCATGCAAGACCGGTACCTCTTGAACAAGATCCCCATCAAAATCCGACTGATACGGGCGCCCTTCGCCTTGATGGCCACTAACGTAGACGGGCATGCAGTTGACTATAAGATTGTCATCCAAGACGCAGTCCTGTATGTCCGAAAAGTGAAACCGAATCCAGCCGTTCAATTGGGACACATGAAAGCCTTGAAAACAAAACCAGCCCAGTACCCTATCCGACGCGTACAAACCAAAGTGTTCTCTGTGCCTGCTGGAAATATGAGCGCCAACAAAGAAAACCTGTTCCTGGGGGAACTACCCAAGCGATTGATCCTGGCCTGTGTGGAAAATACCAGTTTCAGCGGAGCCTACCCAGAGAACCCGTTTGACTTTAAACATTTCGGCATCAATTTTGTGACCCTGCATGTGGATGGACAACAGGTTCCAGCTACGGCCTTACCACCGAACTGGGCGCAGGAATTTCATTCGAGCCTATCAGAGCCTGTTTACAGCCACCGGTCAAATCAACCAGGACGAAGGGAATATGATCAGTCGGGAGCACTACGCGAACGGATACACGTTGTTCTGTTTCGATCTGACCCCCACCTTAGAGAACGATACGCTGCAACGGTGGGCCCGACGAATCTCTGGTTGCACTCGATGTTCCAACAGGTGGATATTTTTCTCAGCGACAAACTCATCAGTGACTCGACCAACACGTATCCCTATCGAGCCTACATCGAGACGCTGTTGTCGTATGGACGAGAGGCTAAAAAATCTCAGCTGACAGCCGCTTTATTCTACCAGGACACAGCCGAGCACATGGACACGGTGGACAATGAAGGATATAACAAACGGAAAACTTTCACCGCGAACGGTGCCTCGGTGGATCTCATGGGTCGACTGCACGCAGACATTTTCATGCAAGACCGGTACCTCTTGAACAAGATCCCCATCAAAATCCGACTGATACGGGCGCCCTTCGCCTTGATGGCCACTAACGTAGACGGGCATGCAGTTGACTATAAGATTGTCATCCAAGACGCAGTCCTGTATGTCCGAAAAGTGAAACCGAATCCAGCCGTTCAATTGGGACACATGAAAGCCTTGAAAACAAAACCAGCCCAGTACCCTATCCGACGCGTACAAACCAAAGTGTTCTCTGTGCCTGCTGGAAATATGAGCGCCAACAAAGAAAACCTGTTCCTGGGGGAACTACCCAAGCGATTGATCCTGGCCTGTGTGGAAAATACCAGTTTCAGCGGAGCCTACCCAGAGAACCCGTTTGACTTTAAACATTTCGGCATCAATTTTGTGACCCTGCATGTGGATGGACAACAGGTTCCAGCTACGGCCTTACCACCGAACTGGGCGCAGGAATTTCATTCGAGCCTATCAGAGCCTGTTTACAGCCACCGGTCAAATCAACCAGGACGAAGGGAATATGATCAGTCGGGAGCACTACGCGAACGGATACACGTTGTTCTGTTTCGATCTGACCCCCACCTTAGAGAACGATAATCAGCTGGCCCTGGTCAAGCAAGGCAATTTACGGTTGGAAATCCACTTTGCACGAGCCCTCGGGACCACCGTCAATGTGATCTGCTACGCCGAGTTTGACAACATCATTCAAGTGGACAAGGCGCGCAACGTCCTGTGTGAGTTTGCCACCTAACATGGGTACAGGCCAGATAACCACCGTGCTGGAGAATGACCCAGGGACACGTATGGTCTTTCAAGGGGTGTTCGCCCGAGATGTGTTCCCATTAGACCGTATGTATCCTGCTGCTTACGTTCTCAACACGGACCCGATGGATCGGCCTGGTGAACATTGGGTGGCCGTGTACTTGACAGAAGCGCAGGGCGAATACTTTGACCCGTACGGCCTGCCACCCCTCCACCCCGATTTAAGACTTCATGGATCAAGGCACAGAGACGTGGTGTTGGAACAGTCAAACGTTGCAAAGCCTGACCAGTAGCGTGTGCGGACAATATTGCTTGTTTTACCTGTACCATCGATGCCGGGGCAGAACCTTATCTACCATCGTACAGATGTTTGACGAGTACCCCAAGGCCGAGGACCGCGATGTACTCGTATATGACTGGGCCGTCCATCATTTCAATGTACAAGCCCCGTTCTGGGCTTAAGTTCTTTCAATGTACACAAGCCCCCTGTTCTGGTCTCCAGTTTTTTCAATGTACAAGCCCCCTGTTCTGGGCTTTAGTTGTCACGTGGTTGTTCTCACGTTGTTGTTGTTACTGAATAAAAAACAAAATGAGATCTCACCAAAAAACCCTGTCTTGTGTGTTTTCTATATGAGCATAATGCATGAAACTGGCTTTGAACACCGTATTAGCCAATCAGTGGCCTAGAATGGGGCCAAAGGTAACCCATCCATGTCCAGAAAACATTACCCGGATGTACAAGAACCCGGATGTAGGCGCGGACGTAGGCGAAAGCATTCTAGTACCCGGATGTAGGCGCAGACGTGAGCGAAATTCTAGTACCCGCCCATTGGTTCTTTTTATCGATCGCTCATTGGCTCTTTTTCTCGACCGCTGATTGGTCCAAATGGAACTGCCCATCCTTCCCAGGTTAATTTACAATCCCCTTTTGGGGTTCAAGCTCTGTATATTGATGCCGCAACATTGTTGCCGAACATTGCCGAAAGGGAGACCTTGGACCTTTTGACCTGGATGTGACCTTTGACCTTTTGACCCGACATTCATCCGCGCACTTCCGGTGATGACGCGCGCGCGCGTGCGGCCGGATAGAGCGCGCGCGCGCGCGCTGCGGCCGGGGCGGCTCGGGGCGGGCCGGGGCGGCTCGGGGTGGGCCGGGCCGGGCCGGGAAAAACTTGGATGTTGAAAATCCGGACCCTACGTGTAAGGGAAAAATTGGAACTCTTCTGGGTTCGGAGGTAGTTTTAGTGAAACCCGGAAGTGACGTCACAACCCACACCACCCAACCACAAATACGGACCCATAGTGGTTGGTCAAACACACTGCCACGCACCCCCAAAATGCCTGCTATCTATACTACGGCCAGACTACGCATGCGCAGACTCTTGAACACGGACGAACCATGAGAACAGTCAGATGCTTCTCCACGAGAGCTTCAACATAAGAACTCAGACGACACCATCGGACCACTAGGGGCTCACCTAGACCCCAAAATGTCTATTTCCATACCCTTTTCCCACAATTCCTGCTTGCGCATGCGCAGAATGACGTCAGTTCCACGTCACACCCATCCCATCAGATGCCCCTTCGCGAATGCTTCACATTGATACCTCATACGACCCAATCGGACCATTAGGGACTCCCCTAGACTCCAAAACGTCTATTCCATACCCTTGGTCTACCGCGTTTGCGCAGAATGGCCATATTCCAACCCCACACCCAGCCCATTGGATGCCCCCTCACATATGCTTCACATTGATACCTCACTCGACTCCATCGGACCAATAGTGACCCACCCAGACCCCAAAACGTCTATTTCCATACCCTTGGTCTACCGCGCATGCGCAGAATGACGATATTTCAACCCCACACCCATCCCATCAGATGCCCCTTCACGAATGATTCACATTGATATACGACCCAATCGGTACACTAGTGGCCCACCTAGACCCCAAAACGTCTATTTCCATACACTTTGTCTGTAGATTTAATATGCATTCCTAGTACCCGTCCTCTGCATGGCAGAACTGTACAACCCAGAACAAGTCTGGACATGCCTTGATCTCGGAGAGCCAGGTGTTCGGCACGTGAGCTCACTCACGCAGACGCCAGACCAGGTGTTCACGGTCGCCGCAACATTGTAGCGAACGTGCAACATTGTTGCAATTCGGGGAGCCAGGTGTTCGGCACGTGAACTCACTCACGCAGACGCCAGACCAGGTGTTCACGATGCCGCAACATTGTAGCGAACGTGCAACAATGTTGCAATTCGGGGAGCCAGGTGTTCGGCACGTGACAACCCCCAGCCCAAGCAGACGTCAGCGAAATTCTGGCGGGAAAACCCCCACAGACAGGTCAGTACATGTCCTATCATGTTCAAAAGTGACAATCCCCATACAGGCCTGTATATTGTATAATACAGACCCCTATTGTAGGGGTAATCGAAAAGACACGGACCTGACCGAAGAGACACGGACCTCACCGAAAAGACACGGAGGTCACCGAAGAGACACGAAGGTGAACGACATTGTGGAAAAACCCCACAGACAGGTCAGTACATGGCCTCATTCGCGACTGCTCGGCTTATTCCGTGAAGTCATAATACCTCGCGTATTAATGGTGTAAGGATTTTACAGCTCTCAGCTGTAAACCGTGATCCGCCGCTCGTGAGGCACATCACATGCTGTAGGATGTGTTTCCCCTCACATAGTCCTCGTTGTGTTTCTCTCTTATCGGGAGATAAAATATATATCCAAATGAAAAGGACATTCTCTTGATTCTACCCGGGAAGAATCTCTTCTAATTTGAGGTGTTTCTCTCGGTTTTACCTCTTGAGCTAATCTCCATCAGTGTCCATGGTAACGGAAGTCATACAGCTGACATGCGCTGTTCGGAGTTTCCGCGTGATCTTATTCTTTCAACATGGATGCCAATATGGATTCCTAGCAGTACGGAACGAGGTTCTAATGTCCTACATTGTCCGAGATCGTGTCGAGTGTACATGGCCTATCATGTTCCCACGGACCTCACCGAAAAGACACGGACGTACCCGAAAAAACACGAAGGTGAACGACATTGTAGGGAAAAACCCCACAGACAGGTCAGTACATGTCCTATCATGTTCACAGGTCACGCCCCATTCACCCAGACCGGAAGTGACGTCATACGGGACTGGTGGCGCCCCCTGGCGGAAGCAGGGGAACCAAGAGTTACCTCCCTGGAAAATGTGGCTTGAAATCAGTTATATATACTACTGCTGTAGACAGGGCGACCCAATATCTCCGTATATTTTTATTTTAGTGGCTGAAGTTTTATCATTGGCTATAAAAGAAGATACAGACATAAATCCGTATTAATAATTCAGAATTAAAAATGTTGCAATATGCGGACGACACCACTCTTATTCAAGATGGAACGAACGAATCACTGGCTAGGGCTATGGGTATCTTGAATGACTTCGCTAATTGTTCAGGCTTAGAATTGAGTGTCGGAAAGTCTATCATTATCTGGATAGGCAGCAAGAAAGGTTGTCAAGTGGAGTTATGCCCACACTACAGAATCAACTGGGATCCGGGTGGCTTTAAACTCCTAGGTATCTGGTTTCACCAAGATCTCAGTGAAATGATTAACCTAAATTATACTAATAAGCTTGTCTCTATTAAGAAACTATTAGGAAGTTGGCAAAAGAGAATGTTCGCCCCTGTCGGGAAGGTTAATATCATAAAAACTTTAGCACTGCCTATATTAGTTCATCTATTCACTGTTCTACCCGATCCAAGCAAACAAGTAATGGATGAATTCCAAAGGACAATTTGTAACTTTATTTGGGGAGGGGGGGGGGGGCCTGGCAAAATTAAACGAATGACGTTGGTTTGTAGTAAAGAAGAAGGAGGTCTTGATTTAACTCACATTCCAACCTTCTCGGCTTATCTTAAAGTGAAGTGGATAAAGAGGGCTACAAGTTTTAGGGACTTTTATTCCGAACTGCTGGACAACATTTTCTTCCCGATAGGTAGTAAGGTTTGGGAATTAAGCCCAAGGGGTGTGGCGGAATTTTTGCCATGACTAAAGAATGCTTTTTGGAATGATGTTCTTACAGGCTGGACAGAAAGCGTCAAAAAACCGAATTTTCTGGAAAAGATATATCAGATTTCCTGATATTAGACTTCATGCGGTTTACGGAGTGGCAAGAAATAATAAAATGGTCTAGATACAACATCCAATATGTAAATGATTTACTGGATGACGATGGTCAATTTCTTTCCTTTCAAGGTCTCATGAGAAAGTACAACGTCAACATTAACAATTTCTTGGTTTATTTTGCGCTTATTGCAAATATAAAAGTTCAAGAAAAAAGTATGCAAAAATTAACAAATTTAACTGCATCAGTAACAAAAGACAGATTAGCGAATCAAAATTGTTCAAAGTTTATATACAAGCTGATATTAGAGCGCCAAAAAATCCTACCAGAAGCAGTACAACGTAAATGGCAGATTGATCTTGAAAAACAGGGAGTAACATTGATATACAACTGAAAAACATTTATAACATGGTGTAGAATACGACCACGGAAGTTAAACTGCAGTACTTCCAATATCAAATAATCCATAGAATACTCATTACAAATGTAGTGCTTCAGAAGTGGGGTAAATTGAACTCCGCAAACTGCACTTTCTGCGCCATTAGAGAAGAGACCATAATCCATTTATTGTGGGACTGTATTTTCGTTCAAGGTATATGAACCAATTTTCAGAGATGGACAACCGTGATTAATCTACCACATAAAAAACTGTCCCTCGCTGAGGTAATCTTTGGCTCTAACGAGCTGAAAGGACCACTCAATCATGCGGTTTTAATCCTAAAGAAATACGTATACAACTGTATAGATCTTGGAGTATCAGACCAAGTTGGGCTTCAGCCAAAGCGGCTATTTTGAAAATTAAAACATTGGAAAAGGCCATTGCACTAAATAATAATTCAGTGACAACATTTAATACTAAATGGGGACCTCTGACTGACATTGACAGTTGGGAGAATCCGTTGGTCTTAAGCTTTGATCTTGATATTTGACATGGTGGCGTCATATCCGGCAATTACGTCCCTGGCGTTGATTACGTCACTTCTACTGATAACGTCAATTTCGGCTCTGCCTATACCCAAGACTCTCATCGTTTCACTACTAATGTTCGATTTAACATCCCACCGCTCAGCGAAGACAACAGCTAGAAGATCAGAGACAGGTGCTATGAATGGCTTTGTATAAACATCATTTGGATCCTTAGATTTTTTACCAGGCTACGGGGTCACAGCCAAAACCAAAATAACAACCTATTTTCATCTCAGTTTAGTACTGGCGATGAGCTTGTGTATACCAGGCTTCATTCTCGCCAAGGTATGGTGTTTCTTGTCGAGCCTATTGTACAAATCTCCGCAGTCTGCATCTCCACTGAAAGCGGATTTACATTGCCCGGTGGAGGCTTAAGGCTTGCAGACTGATAACATATTAATTATATATTCTAGAAAATAGGAAATAGAACACTATGTAGTATACACCGGGTATATACCTAAACCATATTATCCATACCATAAACCGTAATATCTTTCTGTTTGTCTGTCCGTCTGTCTGTCTGTCTGTCTTATAAAAGTCCATTACTACGCGATGTAGAGATACAATATATTCACTTTTCGAAAGCTATTGATCAGGTGAGTGACAGAGATCTATTTTAGATCGAGTACCGAGGGTGGAGGAGGGGGGATGACCACGCTCGCATTGTTTTCCTGTGTTATAATTATATAATCGACATGCACGATAGATCAGTGGTGGTATACATGTGTATACATGGAGAGTGACATACATCTATTTTTTGCATGGTGCTCCCCAATTATTCAAAGGCTTATTTTGTACGCTAAAGTACAAACAACAAATCCTACATTCTTTCAGCAGATAGCCGTCTTACGAAATGCTTTGTCCCATAACTCGATAACAGCGTGATGTAGAGATACAAGTTATACGTCATTGTAAAGATCTTGCTCGGAAGAATGACATAGATTTTTTGGACTGGGTCCCAGTGGGTGAGGCTGGCCATCCCCAAATTGTGTTTTCCTGTGTTATAAGCATATACGATAGACGATATTATGATGGCCGAGAAGGGACATCGCTGTACTGTGTTATGAATCGGGACCGACACACGAAGGCAGGATGCGAAGTCGCGAAGGCAGGATGCGAAGTCGCGAGGGCAGGATGCGAAGTCGCGAGGCCAGGATGCGAAATCAAAACAGCGAAGCGCGAAGCGCGAAGTCAGGATGCGAAGTCAGGATGCGAAGCGCGAAGTCAGGATGCGAAGTCGCGAGGCCAGGATGCGAAATCAAAACAGCGAAGCGCGAAGTCAGGATGTGAAGTCAGGATGCGAAGCGCGAAGTCAGGATGCGAAGTCGCGAGGGCAGGATGCGAAATCAAAACAGCGAGGCGCGAAGCGCGAAGTCAGGATGCGAAATCAAAACCGCGAAGCGCGAAGTCAGGATGCGAAATCAAAACAGCGAGGCGCGAAGCGCGAAGTCAGGATGCGAAATCAAAACAGCGAGGCGCGAAGCGCGAAGTCAGGATGCGAAATCAAAACATCAGCATTGCGCATGATCCTATCAAAACGAGGCCGGTTTGTAGCCCTGATTCCTAATATACATTGTAGGGGCATGCGGTATTATCACTCAGTGATAGATGGTTTTGAATTTCGAATAATAATTGAACAAATATATATCAATTTGTGTATTTTCAATTCTGGTTTATAACTGTGCAAGTTATAAATGCACACCCAAAGCCTGTTTTATCGAACTATTTGATTTGGCTGTTTCTGTGGTGGATACTGACGGGGAATTCTGGAAATGAATTACAACACGGCCGATTTGTACCATACAGAATATACAAGGATATCTCTTTATTTATGCTTATATTTCAAAGGGTTGATGTAAACAGAGAAACAATAAATTGACAATGTTTGGCGGCCTCGGCCTTGACGAATCTCGACTTCGGACTCCAAACTATATGCATCGTCGGATGAATGATGTAACTAGTTTATTGAACAGACAAATCGTTTGGCTTGTATCTGGGTCTAGTTTCAATAAATTTTAGTGTACATTTATTGAGATATCTACTTCTGAGTCACTTGACTTCGATCTCGGAGCGTCGATTCCAAAGATGAGGAGGAAAAAAAGAATAGAAATAAAAAATACGGGGCACGTTTGGCATGGAGTGACGAACATACGAGTTTTAGACAATAGCCCCAAATTAACCGCTAATTATCTTACTGCTTGTTAATAGTCTATCTGTTTCCATGTGTATATATTTATTAGCACATAATAAGGATGTATGGAAATATTGAACCTTGATTTCACATTTTATATCATCAATCCTAAATGTGTACAAACCTCCATCTTAGAATTGGCCCGGATCGTTTAGGACACGGGGCTAAGTAGCACTGTTGTGTCAGAGATATATATTTTTTTATTTTTAATTTGATTTGCTTTTTTAATTTTAAAATTTTAATTTCTTTCAATTTTAAAATTTCTATTTTTTTTTAGAATCACTAAATTATCATATATCTTACTATAATACTCATACGTGGCCATATTTTAAAGCGAGAGCCCGTGTTTGCCAAGCATGGAAAATTACACTATATAAGCAGTCTTAAGCAAGCTTTGAGCGCTTCAGTATAAATTATCAATTATTCGGGTTGGTTTTAATCATTCCCGAAACACCAGATCTGAAAATATATTCAAATACCATTTGTGAACTTCTATAAACCATCAGTAATGCAAAGAAAAGATACACATCAGAATCATTTTACTTCCTCCGTTGCTGTGATAACAACAACCAGCAATAATCTTCAATTGCCCCTACAATGTATATTAGGAATCAGGGCTACAAACCGGCCTCGTTTTGATAGGATCATGCGCAATGCTGATGTTTTGATTTCGCATCCTGACTTCGCGCTTCGCGCCTCGCGCCCCGCTGTTTTGATTTCGCATCCTGACTTCGCGCTTCACGCCTCGCTGTTTTGATTTCGCATCCTGACTTCGCGCTTCGCTGTTTTGATTTTGCATCCTGGCTTCGCACTTCGCTGTTTTGATTCCGCATCCTGACTTCGCGCTTCGCGCCTCGCTGTTTTGATTTCGCATCCTGACTTCGCGCTTCGCGCCTCGCTGTTTTGATTTCGCATCCTGGCCTCGCGACTTCGCATCCTGACTTCGCGCTTCGCATCCTGACTTCGCGCTTCGCTGTTTTGATTTCGCATCCTGGCCTCGCGACTTCGCATCCTGCCTCGCGACTTCGCATCCTGACTTCGCGCTTCGCATCCTGACTTCGCATTCTGACTTCGCGCTTCGCTGTTTTGATTTCGCATCCTGGCCTCGCGACTTCGCATCCTGCCCTCGCGACTTCGCATCCTGCCTTCGCGACTTCGCATCCTGCCTTCGTGTGTCGGTCCCGATTCATAACACAATACAGCGATGTCCCTTCTCGGCCATCATACGATATAGAATTAACGCCAAAATTGAAGTGGAGCATACATACATGTATTGTGAGGCTGTTCGTATAAAACCTGGCACCACGTCATGCATTCAGTAGACTGCCGCCGACCACGTCGTGTCTTCCAACACGTGATTGGCCTTGAATTGAATTACCGTAAACTATGTAAAAATAACTATTCTACTATGAGACTAATATTTGAGGCTCATATAAATTACCGTAAAATATAACAGAATATGTGGTATTGTTGAGAAAAATATTGCGGATAGAAAATTACAGTAAAATTACAGTACCAAGATAATAATATAAACGTCCAAATTATTGCCGAATGAATCATATATATCCACGATGGTTAGCCAAGGTGTAAATTACCGCCAAATACGACGGTACTATGAAGTGTTTATCTGGAATCGATTGGAATGAGTTTGAATGAGTTACCTTAACCCTCTCTGTACCATATCGGTACCGATAAAAATATAGGTCAATGATTGCCTGTCATTGGCATACAAAAATGAAGTATTTCTATACAATATTTTCATCATATTATACCTTGTTCGAAAGCTTGGAGTAGCGTCTTCGAAACT
>JAVTVY010034647.1:0-14969 GCA_036873755.1 Hanleya hanleyi | reverse complement strand
TAGGCTAAGAGATGGAGATTTTTTTTTAAGTTTTCCAATCGAGAGTTATGCGCAGCAACCTCCATCAAGTTTGATAAATTTTGATAGACATTGTGATTATCTTCAAACAATTAGAACATGAGAAAAAAAGTTAAATACTATATCCATGATTTTTTTCATGAATATGCTTCAAGAGCAGGCCTATTCCGCATGTTTTCTGGGTTTGTCAAATAGAGCATGGGTATGTGGATTCAACAATGTCTACAGCTAAAAAATGGACACCAGCATATACCTTTTTCTTTGTTTTTCCTCGTATCACACAATTATGAATGCAACAATGCATATTATTCAAAAGTTTAATTACTTTAATTTACCATAAACGAATATCCTTTAGAAGCCTGAGCTGTGGATTTAAGGTTATTCTCCAGGACTATAATAGCTAAGATGTTTTGTAAGAAAGCGAAAAAATTTCCAACGCATTCCAATCTCCCCTATTTGATGTACATATAATGTAAGGAGTGAGTGAGTGAATAGGGTTTAACGTCGCTTTCAACATTTTTTCAGCTATATCACGACGGGAAGGGAAGGGAGGGGAGGGGGAGAGGCAGGGGAACCTATATAATGTAGATATTTATATTCATGTTACTCTTTTCTTGTTAGTTTTTCAACCAGACAGCAAAACTAAGGCGACAACTAATTTTTTCAAAACATGTTACATGAAAGATGCCAGATTAAAAACATTGATCCAGTAGTGAGTCAACAATAATTGAAAATTCTGGGACCACTTTCTTAAAAGCTGGATGATCTGAAAATAGTCAACTTAACTCGAATGATCCAAAAGGTTTTAACTCGACCCATGATCCAGTGAAAGACAGCACTGAAATTCTTAATGTCTTTTCTCAATTTGTTGGTATTAATGGCTCACTGCTGCACAAAAGACTCATCAAGGTAGATGAACAAAAATAAAATTGAATATTTGAATCGATTTTGGTTCAGCACTGGCTAATGTAGGACTCATTCGGTGCGTGAGCTAAAGATATTGAATTTGCGGATCGATCTCTTATATCTCAGTAGTATATACCGGAAGTGACTTTTGACCCCTGCGCACCATTTGTATCAGGGGAGATAACCAGAAATTGTTCAAACAGAGTCATCTGCCCCTTAATCGGCTCCAATTTGACCGTTATATACTACTTAGCTCATCTGGTCTTAAATCTGAGCTAATCATACAACCACATGCAAACAGTGTAAACAACATGGCTCTGTGGGCAATCCAGATCACCAAACTGATTTTGCATGAATTGTGCATCATATATCAAGAAGTGACATGCCCCTTCCATATGCCTTAGATGTATCCAGCATATAATAAGATAAATATGTGAGGTTTGAAGGTGTGTATTTATGGGGGTTGTTTTTATCTCGCCTTGTGAAGTAAAGGGGCGATATTGTGAGGAGGTAAAGAGGATGTCGTTGTCGGTGGTGGTGGTGTAGGCGGTGTCGGTGTCTGTGTCCCCAGGCTGGAAAGCAAATTCAGAAAAAAAAAATATGGAGGGGGGGGAGGTATTCCACCTGGGGGGTAGTACTACCCCTGGGGATTACATGGGTGCTCCAATGTTAAAATTCCTATGATAGAGTTTTTCGTTAAGCTGAAGTGCATTTGTACTAAGAAAGTTTGCTGCAGTTGTCAGCTGTCATTGGATGATTATGAAACTTGGTACACAGGTTTCTTATGATTAGAGGATGTACCTGTGCTATTTTTGAGATGAAATATTAACTTTTGTTCAAATTATGAGGTTTTGAAATTTTTGCCAATTATAAGTTGTTTTTTTTAGACAAAAATGTACTGAAAAGTTGTCTGAATTTGTCAGGTGTCATTGGATCATTATGAAACTTGGTACAAATATTTCATATGATTAGAGGATGTCCTTGTGCCATTTAGGAGATGAAATAGTATTTTTTTTCCAAATTTTGAGGGTTTTGTCTTAGTAATCTGCCAATGATAATGTACATACATGCACATGTGCACATGGAGAGTTGCTGAAGCTTTCAGCTTTCATTGGATGAGTTTGACACTTGCTACCCTAGTTTAATGTGATTCGAGGATGTGCATGTGCTATCGCAGTTTAGACTTTGTACGTTTCTATTGATAAGATTTTTGTTGGCCAAAAATTTACATGTAGATCTGTATGGTACATGGAAAGTTTGCTGAACCTTTTGTGGGATGAATATAAAACTTCGTGATCATGTTTCATGTTTTCCTAGGTCAGACCTATCCAGCCATAATCCCACACGGGACTGACCTATCCAGCAGTAATCCCACACAGGACTGGCCTATCCAGCTGTAATCCTACATGGGATTGAACTATCCAGCAGTAATCCCATACGAGACTCGCCTATCCAGCAGTAATCTCATACGGGACTGGCCTATCCAGCAGTAATCCCACATTAGACTGGACTATCCAGCAGTAATCCCACATGGGACTGGTCTATCCAGCAGTAATACCACACGGGACTAGCCCATCCAGTAATCCTACACAGGACTGACCCATCCTGCAGTAAACTCGCATGGGACTGACCTATCTAGCAGTAATCTCACACTGGACTGCCCCATGCAGCAGTAATCCCAAGGCACTGTGGTATCCACCCGAAACCGAATTGACCTATCTGGCAGTAATCCCTCATGGGACTGACCTATCCCGCTGTAATCCCACACAGGGTTAGCCTATCCCGTAGTGATCGGCAGATTCCACGATAACATAGTTCACTAACACACATTTCCGTCAATCATTGACGGAACATGACATTTGCAACACCTATAAATTCAAAAATATCGTTAACAAACAACGTGCCCTGTATCTTACTATCTTAAACATGTCGATGAATTGCACAAGATGAAAATAATCAGGAACCCCTATGAATTTCATGTACAGTTTTCAATTTAGCGGGACAAAACAAAAATTACATCTGCAACATTTTTGTTACCTACAGGGGTAAAAGCGTTCGCTGTCCGGTTTTTCACGTATATTATCGTTCTATTAGCTTTTGAAATGCGTTTCAATAGCGTTCTGAACGCGTTTTGTATTCGTTTCGTTTGCTTCTCAAAGAACGCGTTTATACCTCGCAAATGCGTTTGATCATCGGTATGTTCATTTATCTATCGTTTCGTTTTTCGCTTAAAACGCGTTTCACGAACGCGTTTATGATTGCGTTTGAAACGCGTTTTGGAAACCCGTTTCGAAACGCGAACGTGTTGTATTGTTGTTGTTAAATAAGCATTACCGTCCACACCACGGTTGCTTCGTCGGGCGAGAATACTATTTGGTCTGTTTTTTTTATTTGTGCAATGGTTCGGCGACTGAGTGTTGATCAAAAGCCGCACGGAGTCAAGGTCAGGTGAAACGCTTTTTCGGTTGGGTATCACACGCCTAAGGGTAAGAATACACCAGAGCCGTTGCGTTGGCGCAGGCGGCAACGCTCACGACAACGCATTTGTCCGTGCATTCACCATATGCGTCTTTTGGCTGCGATGGAGGCTGCGTATATGCCTATACCTAATTTAAATAACATAACGTATGGTAATTCAGCACCAAGTAGGCGCCAAAGTGTGCATAATAATGTCCTTGACCTTCCAAAGGCAATGCGTAGGCCTGTGCAGCGCGTCAAAAAATGGAAAATTCCCAATTCCAACGGCAACGCAAAGCTATAATGCAACCGATACTCAACGCAATGCGAATAGTGTGTTCACCACTTCTTTTTGCAACTTGTTCAATTTGTTGCGACAACGCATATGCGAATCGCATTGCGATGACGGCTCTGGTGTATTCCTACCCTAACTAGTCATTTCGCTTGGTACGGAAAGACAAATATTGTTTCGCTTGGTGAACGAAAAGATTTAAGTTTGCATTTACGCGTTTCGTAACGCGTTTTATTGTTGTGGTTGTTTAATAGGCATTACCGTCCACACCACGGTTGCTTCTTCGGGCGAAAATACTATTTGGTGTGTTTTTTTTTCCTTGTACAACGGTTCGGCGACTGAGTGTTGATCAAAAGCTGCATGGAGTCAAGGTCAGGTGGAAAGCTTTTTCGGCTCGGTATCACATGCCTGACTAATCTTCTCGCTTGGTACGGGAAGACATATATTATTTCGCTTGGTGAACGAAAGATTTATTTTTAGCGCAATATATAAACGAAATGGATTAATGGACACAGAACGTTTTTACCCTTGTATATTAAAGGACATGCCACATATATTTATAGCACGGATTATAATAGCGGCTGGGGAAAGCCCCGACATGTGGGCTTCCTGGCCTGCCTTGCATAATAAAAACACAAATTTGCAAGAGTCGAACGATAGGAGAAACACGTTCGAAACTGGTTTATAAAACGCATTCACAAACGCGTTTATAAACGCGTTTCAATCAGAGCAAATGCGTTTGACAAGGGAAACGCGTTTTGATAAAATAAAAATTAAACGATATTGGAAGCGTTTCGTTTTCTATAATCATTTGGTAAGCGTTTGAAACGCGTTTACATTTCGTTCCGTTCGCGTTTCGTTAGGTCAAACTAAACGGAAATAACCGGACACTGAACGCTTTTACCCCTGTATGTCATTTTTCCGTCAAAATCTATTTTGTATATTTACAAGCAATTTCTTGTAAGACAAGCACTTGCATATGCTCAGTGGAATTAGGCCAATTGTATTGATGTATCTGTACCTTTGTCAGTGTATGACATCACCCATGCTGTAATACAGGGTCTTTTCAAAATTTTACTAATGTCATTTCCGTCACGGGAGTTGGACGGAAATGACATTAGCAACCTATTTCAAATGCTCATAGTATCCATGTATTGGTATTTAACACACTGACAATGGTACATATATCTTTATGAGGTCAAGCTAGTATCACTGTAAATCTTTTTTTGAATAATTTAATTGACATTTGATTTGTGGTGATTATTGTAAAAAAAGTATGACGGAAATATGACATTAGAACAAGTGACATTAGCAACATTTACATTTCTGTCTCTCTATTATACTGCAGACAAGAAATATACCACATAAGACTGTCTCTCTACAGGGTAAAATGGTTACACAACCTTGGTGGGATTAGCAAACATGTACATGACAAGGAGTTAGTTTTTCAGTATTTTGAACGTTGCTAATGTCATTTTGGGGTTGGACGGAGAATTTGACGGAAAAGTGGACTAGGTTACCATGGAATCCGCCAATCCCACACGGGAGATGCCGTATGCAGCAGTAATCCCACACTGGACTGCCTATGCAGCAGTAATCCCACTCGGGACTAACATAATCCAGCAGTAATATCATACGAGACTCACCTATCCAACAGTAATCCTAGACGGGACTGGCTTATCCAGCAGTAATTTCACATGGGACTGGGCTATCCAGCAGTTATAACACACGGGACTGGCCCATCCAGCAGTAATCCTACAGAGGACTGGCCTATCATGCAGTAATTTCGCATGAGGCTGACCTATCCAGCATTAATCTCACACTGGACTGCCCTATGCAGCAGTACTCCCACGGCACTGACCTATCCATCCTACACATGATTGACCTACCTGGCAGTAATCCCACATACATGTAGGACTGATATTATTGTCTGTGCCAGATTATCTATTCCAGACATTATTGTCTGTACCACATGATCTATTACAGACGTTATTGTTTGCTCTACATACATGTATATGCTTTCGATAGTGCTGCAGCCTCGGCGGATGACCCCGCAAGGCGAGATGTTGGGGTTCTCAGAACGGTTGTTTTATTTATTTTGAGAATGATGAGTTCTACAATGGTATTTGTTTACAGGATTTTCAGTGATAATATTTAATACTTTTTTCCATATTTTAAGTCGAGTGACCTCGAATTAGCTAAATTAGCCTAAACATATACATATAGGCAATGCCTGGGCGAAGTGGACATTTGTTGATAGTTGCCCACAGAAAGTCACCTCCAAAGTCTTGTTGAGTAAGATGAAGGACACTGAATCTTTTCTCTTTAGAATAATTGATTGCAATTTTCCCCAAAATATATGTTTTATAGTACAATTTTTATAGTAAAATATGGAACGGTTGCAAAAATATAGGATTGGATTCTTTCTGTGTTCTTGCTAATCTCCGAGTTGTTGCCCTTGTATATAATGTTGGTATGAGGTGTCCTACTTTTCTTGTTACAAATTGGAAGTCCCACGGGCAAGTGTCGAAGAGCACTTTTGATTGACCATCAGTGCCCTTCTTGTGCTATTGTCTTTCTAATTTATTTCAAGGCTTGGTCGGACGTGCTGCAATTATTGTTCAAAATCAGAAATGTCTTACGAACCAGCCAATCGCTGACGCCGTCGCAGATCACGTTTCGGAAACATTAATAATTGTTAAACAACACCGTATTTAATATAAAGAATGTTTCTGTTGGATAATCTTATGGTCATTTCCACATAAACGTTGCACGGGTGACAAATTTCCACTTTCCATCAGCATAATTAATTGTGCTTCTTATTTAAGCTATATTAATCAAAGTTTCAAGAAAGTAGGTTTTCCGTCATCTGCAACTGTCAGGTTTTTAAAAATCTGCACTCGAATATGGATAAAATTCTAAAACATTTTTCACTAAAATGTACACCAAATTAATGATTTTCCTCCAGACATAGAAACTTAACTCAACAAGGTGTTTCTTTGTTTTTTAAATACACCATTTCTAAGTTTCACAGTGAATACCATTTTACAATTAAAGTAATTATTTCCAAAATAATTGAAAACAAATTACTGCGTGGTGTAGGTGTCCCGTCTGTCACAAAAAAAAACGGATGATTTTTTAGGTTTTTCTTGAGTACAAATACATTTTAAGAAGGAAAAAAGCCAGTAGCATTATTATTTATCAACTGTAACACCTTCTCTACCAGATGCAATTAATTATTTCATTCTTGGTCATATACGCTGATAAAAATTTCAACTCCATGTCTGTTCCGTCGGTCACAAAACGCTTCAAAAAGCAGCCATAGATTATTGAGTTTTGCGTTCACATGGCCCTAAACCAAATAGTGTTTAGTAATTTAGATGCAATGAACATTCTGATGAATGCACAAACCTATATGCCTTGGAAAATCAAGTTTGCAATACAAATACATACAAATGTGTAAATTCATTAAATTGTGATAGACGGGACATCTGACAGACCGGACACTGAACTGATAACAGCGTATTTTGTGAAAATATTACCTAAAACCAAACAATGTGCAGTAAACTAGTGCACAATGAACATCTTAATTGTAGCATTGATCTACATGATTAAAGTCTGGAAACAGGAAGATAATTTATAAACAGGAAGATATATTTATACGATAAGTTGTCCCGTATGTCACGTCACTAAGTCTAAGTGGCAAATATCCATAATTAATCTTTTTCATAGAAAAACTATTAACCCTAACTCTGATTACTTGATTAGTCCACTAACATTTGATTTACATTAAAAGTTGATTTTCATTCGAGAAGGAGATAGAAATCTATCTTGTATATTCCTTTTTCAAATACGTGGTCTCTGCTTGTCCCGCCTGTCACATTCGTCAATTCCAGTTGAAAAGAAAATAGTAATAATAATTATTTCAATGTTTCTGTCTTAAGTTAAAGTACAACTAGTTCACTAACCACTGATAAGTTTTTGCTTAGATTTTTATTAAATTTAGTTTGGTAGAGAGTTGTGTTAACATCACAGGGTGGCTATCTTTTGTCCGTCTGTCACGCTGGAAATGACCTTACGTAAAATATATGAGAATATTAAGTCTTGTTCACTTCACCTATCTTTTACTTAATTTGATACGTGTTTGGATTTGGATTTGGGATGGTGAGGTAGATGTTCGTCATTGTTGATTTCAGTCATCTTATAAATTATAATATAATTATATTCCTACATTGTGAAACACCCTGCCAAAAAATACTGGCTCGGGTGAGAATCGAACTCACGACTTCGGGGATACCGTCCTACTGTATATATCCAAAATTCACTTGGTATGGTGGCGATATGCCCCGTACCTGTGAAATGGATTGAATTAGCGAGCTGTTTCCAATTGGACTCGGTAGCTCAGTTGGTAGAGCAGTGGGACGGTATCCCCTAAGTCGTGAGTTCGATTCTCACCCGAGCCAGTATTTTCTGGCAGGGTGTTTCATAATGTAGAATATAATTATATAATAGAATAATTATACAAGCTTTATAGTTTCAGAATAAAAATCAGACAGTAACTGATCAATTTCGGTAGTAGCGGATCACGCAAGCAGGTGTTGGTTTTTAGTACTACAAGAATAATTTATCTCCGATTAGAGGTCGCCTCAACATAGGCTCCCTCTGTACGAATGTAAATACAATCCAGAATAGTTTGAATTCATGCTGTAATTTTGCCATATTTAAACCGAAAACTACACGCGCTCATACATGTCCAGCATCTCGTTTATCCCACTTAATCACATACAGTAAAATGCAGAACCTCCAAACAGGGTTAACTCCCCTTCTGTCGGTCGATCGATCGACTCTGCTGTCATTCAGTTTACATATAGCCCTGTACTAAAGCATCATTTCCCGCTTCTTGAATCTGATCAAACAGTCCCTATGAGCATACTAAATAATGAGATATTTAATTTTGCAGATGTAAATGGGCGATGGGCATTAATTGATTCCGAAAAACAAACATTGTTTGTTTTCAAACAACCGACCGTTAGCTGTGATATAGCACAATGTTTTTGTTCTTTTGAAGAGAGGAACAGTTATTTACTTAGCGTTAGTCACCGATTGTTTTATTTTCTATTGTTAGCCGAATCCCCCATATATGCGCTGCAGTTTATTAATTCTGGTTAAATCAAGTCGTTGCGATACAGAGCAGTTCTCATAATCTCGCACTTTTGATCTAAGCCATAGGCTACCTGGCTTGGTAAAGACTCACTGTGCGGAGAATGTCATGCGTGGAATGACGGGAGGGTAGATCGACTGACAGAAGGGGAGATAACCCTGTTTGGAGGCTGTAAAATGCATGATCGAATGCGATGGGTCAGTAACTACCGCGTTCACCATCAAAAATGAATAAATCGACGTTTTTATTTTGTTTTGTTGTTTTTTTTTGTTGGGCTGTTGGAAACAAATACGAGCTCAGGAGAACGCTCGAGAAACACAGGCAAATGTTTAATTATGGACGAATCGTTCTTTAAGTAATCAAGTGAGCCGCTACTGCCAATGATCCGCTACTGTCGCACTAACTGTAATACCGGTATAAACCTTACTTGGCGAAGAATTAAGTATACGTACATGTCATTAATCTGATGTATTTATTCCTCAGGTGAAGTTGCCTAGTCATTATCTGAGCTGGTTGATATCAGCGCACCACAGTAACCTAACTGAGGCATGAACCACGAAATGAGCGAACGTACAATACAGACCCGATAATACATTTGGACAACAAAAGTGGACCGAGATCCCTTAGATTCTACAGTTTGAAATCTTTTCCCGAGTAATCTGTCCTAACTCGATACAGTTTAATTTTGAAGCGAAATCTGAATATATTCATTATAACAGTATGAATACTCACTGCAAAAAAATAGCATCTTGAGTGTTCACTGTATGAGTACAGATGTAGGAAACTGTCTTATTTAACCAGCAAAATGAGAACTCACACTGGAGAGGAATCTTTCGCGTGTTCATTGTGTCAGTACAGATGTATACGACAGCATGACCTGACCAGACACATGAGAATCCACACTGGAGAGAAACCATTCGCGTGTTCACTGTGTCAGTACAAGTGTAAGCAACTGCAGAACCTGACCAGCCACATGAGAACCCACACTGGAGAGAAACCCTTCGCGTGTTCATTGTGTCAGTACAAGTGTAAGCAACAGCAGAGTCTGACCAGACACATGAGAATTCACACGGAAGAGAAACCCTTCGCATGTTTATTGTGTCCGTACAGATGTAAACAACCGCAGAACCTGACCAGCCACATGAGAATTCACACTGCAGAAAAACCCTTCGTGTGTTCATTGTGTCAGTACAGATGTATACGACAGCATGACCTGACCATACACATGAGAATCCACACTGAAGAGAAACCCTTCTCGTGTTCATTGTGTCAGTACAAATGTACACAACAGCAACAACTGTCCAGACACATGAGGTCTCACACTGGCGAGAAACCTTTCAAATGCTCTTTATGTGATTACAAGTGTGCAGAGAAGCAGAGTCTGACAAGACACTGGAAAACGCACACTGGAGAGAA
Source organism: Hanleya hanleyi (assembly GCA_036873755.1). Lineage (NCBI taxonomy): Eukaryota > Metazoa > Mollusca > Polyplacophora > Lepidopleurida > Hanleyidae > Hanleya > Hanleya hanleyi. The sequence continues at coordinate 4,719 of JAVTVY010034647.1, read as the reverse complement.
AACCTTCGCGTGTTCATTGTGTCAGTACAGATGTATACGACATAGTGACCTGACCAGCCACATGAGAACCCACACTGGAGAGAAACCTTTCGCGTGTCCATTGTGTCAATACAGATGTATACGACAAAATTACCTGTCCAGACACATGAGAACTCACACTGGAGAAAAACCCTTGGCGTGTCCATTGTGTCCGTACAGGTGTATACGACAGAGTGACCTGACCAGCCACATGAGAAGCCACACTGGAGAGAAACCTTTCGCGTGTTCATTGTGTCAGCACAGATATATACGACAGCATCACCTGACCAGACATATGAGAACCCACACTGGAGAGAAAACTGTCAAGTGCTAATGATGTAATTACAGGTGTGCAGACCAGCAGCGTATGACAAGACATTGGAGAGAAATCCTTTGTGTATTCCATGTGTCAGTACAGATGTATATGACATCACCTGACCATACACAAGAGAATTCACACCGGAGAGAAACATTTCATGTGGTCGTTGTGCAATCACAGACGTGCACATCAGCAGTCTGACAAGACACAGGATAACTCACACCGGAGAGAAACCCTTCAGGTGCACAGTGTACAGATGTATCCAACAATCTGATTTGTCACACGAAAACTCCCACTAGAGAGAAACTCAACTGTTCATTCTACGAGTATAACTGTACACGACAGCAGAATCACATACATGAGAACTCACTCCGAAGAGAATCTTTTCAAGTGTTTCTTGTGTGATTGCAGCAGAATTTCAGAGAACACTCGAGAACTCACACTGGTGGAAAGCCTTTCAAGTGTTTATTGTTCAATAACAAGTGTCTACGTCAAACAAATCTGACTACACACATGAGAACTCACACTGGAGAGAAACAATTTTAGCGTCCAATGTGTGTGTACAAATATGTGCTACTGCCCCATATTACATGACACTTGGGAACGCAAGAGAGACACAAACTTATTGTGCTTGTAAAATTGTACTGACCAGAGAGTATGACAGTACACGTGATAACTCACGGGGGAGAGAAACCTTTCAAGTGTCCTCTTTGTGCGTTATATTGTACATAAGCTCACGCCGACATAATATATCACAACTTAGACTGGAGAGAAGCGTTTCTGTGTTCATTGTGTGACTATAGCTGATCTAAAAAGATCAAACTAACTCCGCACATGAAAACTCACACTGGTAATAAAACATTACTGGTAACATATACCAGTAAATACTGTTAACATATACCGGTAAATACTGTTAACATATACCAGTACATATTGGTAACATGTACCATTAGATACCGGTAACATATACCAGTACATTGTGATAACATATATCAGTACCTGCCGGATACATATGCCAGTACATACCGGTAACATATACCAGTACACGCTGTTAACACATACCAGTACATTTCGGTAATATATGCAAATACATACCAGTAACAAATACCAGTACATACTGGTAACATATACCGGTACTTACCGGAAGCATATACCGGTACAAACAGGAAACTTGTGCCATATGCCAATCACAGGCCTCAAAAATAGGCGCACAGACGTACAAGCTTAACTGACCTGCTGGGAACATATACCACACCATACTGCTAACATAGATCGGTGCTTTTAAATACCAGTATATACTGGTATCATATGCTAGTACATGCCAGAAACATATACCAGTATACATTACATACACGGAAAACTATGAAGACGGACACCTGAGGTACTTGTACAGACCCTAATACATAGCATATAAGGAACAATTGTGGAGACGAACACCTGAGGTACATGTACAGGCTCTAATACATTGGATATGGGAAACAATCGTGGAGACGCACACCTGAGGTACAAACACCAATACATTGCATGTATGGAACGATTGTGGAAACGGACACCTGTGGTACATGTACAGACACTAATACGTTGCATACAGAGAACAATTCTGGAGACGGACACCTGGGGTATATACCCTAATACATTGCATATAGGGAACAATTATAGAGACTGACTCCTGAGGCACATACACTAATGCGTTGCATATAGAGAACAATTCTGGAGACGGACACCTGGGGTATATACCCTAATACATTGCATATAGGGAACAATTGTGAAGACTGACACCTGAGGCACAGACACTAATACATTGCACATAGAGAACAATTCTGGAGACGGACACCTGGGATATATACCCTAATACATTGCATTTTGGGAACAATTATGGAGACTGACACCTGAGGCACAGACACTAATACATTGCATATAGTGGAATTTTTTATTTTGCATGAATAATGTAATCTTTGGTGTAGAGTATATATTTATTGTTTAGCAGCTCATCCCAATTGTATTTGAATAGGACTTACCTGGATGGCAAGCAGCCTGGAATCAGCATCAAATCAAAATGGAAATAAATAACATAATGTACAGATTAACCCACATTTACCATGTTTACCCTCATTTTGTAATTGGGGTTGAGGCAACAAATCTTGGAATAATCTTGTCTTCCTGGGGCTAAATATAGGGTGTTGTGTATAGATTGCAGAGTACGACTGATGAGGTTTCGGGGCCGTTGCCTGAGCTTTCTGCGCATACACGGTCAAACATTTTTTTATGAAGCAATGTATATGGTATTGGGGATGTTATCCGACAGTTGTCGTACAACTTGAGGGATTTCGGACAGTTTGATAACGTTAACCGATAACGTCGTCGTGCGCATGCACACTCGACATGGAGGCCTGTGGGGCGAGTTTCCGAATATAGGTTGATCATACTGCATCCAAATTTGTCGTGCTTACTATAATATTAAAGCATTCGTTGAGTAGATCCCGATTGCTGTGGACACGTTTATCTGTGACGTGATTCTGGGCATGCGAACGGGCATTTGAGACCTGATTTGGTGTGTTTCACCTGTTTGGGTGGGGATCGAGAGGATGTGGATGGGTATGGCCCATAATGTATGCCCGATGTATTGGAAGTGGAGAGGAGTAGATTTTAATGAACTAATCAAAACGGACCTATGGGGCTTTGTGCTGGAACAAAATGCCGTATTTGAGTCATTGTTGGGCATTACGGCTGGTGGCTGTAAAGTAGTAGAGAAAAAGCATTTACGAATGCAGATGTGAGTTTTTGGAGATATATGGGCCATACTTCCAGTGTGAAGCGGCTGCGAGCGGGTGAATGATATATATCACTCACATACACATAACCTACACATAATGGGCGTGGTTTAACTAGCCATGTGCGTTTGGGAACGGATGTTGTTTTCTTCGGCACATGCGCATTACACAAACATGGCGGCGGTTGAAAATTAAACCGGTCGTATAGGTTGTTCATAAAAAATGTCCGTTCTTGTGCTGTGCACAAGGCATACAAACACCCTAATGACACCATCCGCTCACGGTTAGTTGATCATAGAACGGAAAGAACATATTCAGGCGAGTGTAAGAGATTTGAAAGTAAGTATTTTTGTAAACGTTTATTCTTAATTTTTTTTTCGCTTTTAACTACCGAGATGAGACGCCAAGGCGTCCGCTTGGCGTTTGATAAGGCTAGAAGGTGTATATTTCTTGTTCTCGAACTAAAGCTTTTTACGAGTGAAATCAGTATATTGAAATGCGGACAACAGACTATATGTCGCAAGAGCCAACCAAGCACATACCCTACTGGACAGGGGAGAGAATTTGGCTTGTCTCACTACTGGACAGAGTACATGTGGGCCAAAAGATGTCATATCGTCTTACCGTGATACTTCTACATTCTTCTGCAAACACAGAAGTACTATTAGTGAAGTACTGGTGCTTAACAATATAGAGAACATATAATGTAACTGCACTTAATGGGCGGTGTAAGAAGATCAGATGTCCTCCAGGGCGCATTGTCTCCCCCTGTCTGTTTTCGATACATTCTTCCCAATCTATAACGTAACCGTGAAACTAAAATTAAGCCTAGCAAGCTTCAGATCCGACATTCAATATTCAGCCGTCGTCCACAAAACCATTTCCATATAATCGAAAGACCGCCTCTTTTGTATGACAGTTTGCACCTTTTCCGAATGTGTATGAAATAAAAATATTAACATATACGATTATGTGTTTTAATCCCGGGGGAATAATAACTAGGGGTCCATATGATTCCCCACCCTAACTGTTTTTGTATGGGAATGAGACATGAGATAAGGGGGCATTTATGTCGAATATTATTGTTACTTTCTCGTGAAATCCGAAGCACATATATTTTTTCTTGGTCTGTTAAATGTCTGGAGAAATCGGTTGACTTGTATAATATATTTTGGAGTTCTTTACCGCAGGGACATTAGCAAAGGAAATGATATTCATCTTGCAGAGTTTTACTCAATTTACGATGACAACGTCTACACTATCTTTTGTCTCTATCTATTTTTCTGTATCTCTTCCGTTTCTATCTCAAGTTTGTGCGCGCATATTCTGAGGTTTGTTAAAGATTGTCTAAAATTCTGTTGTTTTACATATGGTAAATATCCAGGAACATAATATGATAGTTTTATATATTAATAATGGAGTAGCTTCTCGGATTCTTCTACTTTGTGAATGTAATATTCTGTATATTCATCTCTTAGTTTATCTTTTACTTACTTTGATATACGTGTTTGGATTTGGAATGGTGGTGTAGATGTTCGTCATTGTTGATGTGTTTTATCCTTTATTAGAGAGATATAGCTGTTTCAGGATTGCCTTTACACTTAAAATCTA
>JAVTVY010034646.1:0-14107 GCA_036873755.1 Hanleya hanleyi | reverse complement strand
GACCCCATCCATTCATATATATCATTTATCCTATCTCTCTAACTGTAAACGACTGTATACCACCCACCACCCATACACCACAATAAATATATATTTTATTCTGTTCTATTCTATACCGTAAAACTGGAAAATCTTCTCCCCCCACCATCCCATGTATTTTTTCTGGAACAGTACTTCATTCTATATTGCGTTTTGTCAAGTTTACTACATAGAAATTAAACAATATATCACACCCTAGTTCATCAAATTTCAGAGAGTGCCTGATATCACCGACTTCACACCCCAGGGATCCTGCTCGATAGCCGTCTACGCCCCTCCCCCCCCCATCCAAGCAAGACCAGTAACAAGTAATACCCAATTGGGTCAGGCTAATCACTCTAATAATTCAATCACAGAAGGTGAACTTTCCCATCATTAAATCTGGGGTCAAATTTATTAGAAAAGAAAGTTAAGAAAACGGTTCAAAATCATACATATAATTCATTATTTCTTTGTTGTTTAAATGATTTTGTATGGTGATCAAATTTATTAGAACCACCATATTATTGGATGGATTACCATATACCCAGACTAAAAGTCCTGGTCACAGGAGTGTGAAACCAGTGTCTCGAGAATTGGCCATTCCCCAAGATTCTGTACATGTGTGAAATACTTGAATTATCACTATGATTGAAACTAATCACTGTACCTGGCAAACAAAGTCTAGCACGTTTCTTTTTGAAGTCTCATGCTTGGCCCTCTGCCCCCATCGAAACTCATAGGTTGGTGGATCCGTGTTTGGTTGGCGAATGTACTCCACATAGCCCTGTCGTACAAACTCAGTGGTGATCAGCTTCTTCACATCACCAAACACTTCATGAGTAGATCTATAAGTGAATGTGAACAAAAAAGATTGTCAAACCGCTGTAACTACAGAAACTCAACTCAGGTCATATCATTTAAGGCACAGTATTAAACTGTTATTATCAGTTCTATTCTCACTGAGTTAACAGCAAATCAGAATATAATGTTCCACCTGTTGACTAACATTATGTCAGGTACCAACAACTTTCTAAGAACATTCAACTGCCAAGCAGCAAACCACACTCATCTTAACTAGAAAAGTTTGTTGAATATTCAAGGCTTCAAGGAAGGGTTTTAACCGTCAACTCAGTTTCTTGGCTTGTAAATAAATGGAAATTTGAATATACTACTTTTCAGATTGTTCACCACTCAAGTGACAAACAACACTCCTCAATCTATCTAGAAAAGTTTGTTTTTGCACCATTTTACTATTCATCAATTTTGAGTGTAAATTGAAGTACTGTTACTTACTCCAAGTCTACGCCAAGTTTCTTCAATGTGTGCCACAGTTCTCCTGTAAGAAATATATATTGTACACATCTTGTATTAATATTTCTATCTCTTGCTTCAGGTAGTCTTCCTAGTCACACAGTGTTATCAATGACAATGCACCACCATCAACTTTTCAGACTACAAATACATAAATAATGCACTCTATTTCACAAATCAATAACAATTTCAGAAACTCACAAATACCATTTAAAATTTCACCATCCACTTGTTGTCTAATACAATGTAAGGCCCAACCATAGCAGTAATAGGATATTGATGGGCACTGGACCATTCCAGATACTAGTCTGTAGAGACAATTTGAAATATGGTATACTCAAAGTCTGGTCCACAACGAATGGTGATATTTTTCATATTATAAAATTGTTCTATCATGACATCTACCTGAAGTTTCTAAACAAGGTATATTAACAGGAATAAGAGTGAAGTAAACTCTCTAATATTTCAATTACCCCATTAAAATTCAATCATCTAAATTCTTTTGGACAAAATGCAGACCTTCATTACTGAATCTAAACTAAAGTCTTCAAAATAATAAACTAGAGCCTTAGGCACTGAAACGGGGCGATTTAAATGTAAAATAGGCTGTTGGAATAATTCCACTAACTCTTTGATGTTCCATCTCATGGCGAAGAGCCATACTTGTAGTCTCACACATTCCTCTCAACAAGGATCTCTAGTGCATAGTGTAATTGTACACATATATATATTTAAACTAGAGCCTTAGGCACTGAAACGGGGCTATTTAAATGTAAAATAGGCTGTTGGAATAATTCCACTAACTCTTTATGTTCCATCTCATGGCGAAGAGCCATACTTGTAGTCTCACACATTCCTCTCAACAAGGATCTCTAGGGCATTAGTGTAATTGTACACATATATATATATATTTAAAAAACGTGCTGGGACAGACATTTATTATGAAACCAACCTGATGAAATGATAAAATAATGTCTTCACTGCATGTTACCAATATTTGTAAAAATTTTCACTTTTTTCAGATAATCGAAAGCATATCCTTCAGCAGTGAATAATAATACGAAGCTGCGCATCTGAAAACCTCTCGGCTCAGGGTACATTCATAATGTACTCAATTTGAACCAAGATGTCAGGAACACCAAGCAGTCAAGTCACAAATATACAGATTATCAAAAATTTTGCAATTAGGAATGACCCCCAAGGTTTCCGTCCAATCAGAGAAACCGGTATTCATTACATAAGTTTCTTGATGCATCAATGATAAATACCAAATTTTACATCGAGCATTTAAACGGTATCAGAGATAGAGATCATTAATGATTTCGCATAAATTAAAGATGGCCGCTCATCCTTCCCACCACTCAGAGGAACTGATGTGGTTATTAATTGAAAGTCACGTGATACATTGATGCTGTATACCAAGCTTCGTATAGAACACTGAAATGGTATCAGAGATATACATCATTAAAGATTTTGCATAAATTAAAGATGGCCACCAAGGTTTCCGCCCAATCAGAGAAACCAGAACTGTCATTTGTCGTAAGTCTCTTGATGCATCGATGATGTATACCAAATTTTACATCGAGCACTTGAATGGTATCGGAGAACGGGATCATTAATGATTTTGGATAAATTTAAGATGTCCGCCCATCCTTCTCCCCACTCAGAGGAACTGATGTGGTTATTCATTGCAAGTCTCTTGATACATCGATGCTGTATACCAAGTTTAGTATAGAACACTTAAATGATATCAGAGATATATATCATTAAAGTTTTTGCATAAATTAAAGATGGCAGCCAAGGTTTTCAGTCAATCAGGTCCCGATTTAAAGTATCTGTATGAATTGATGATGTATACCAACTTTCATATAAAACAATTGAATGGTAACAGAGATATGTATCATTATCGATTTTGCATAAATTAAAGATGGCCTCCAGGATTTCCAACTAATCAGAAAAGCTGGTTTGGTAATTCAATGAAAGTTGCTTGATGTATCGATGATGTATACCAACTTTCGTATTGAACAGTTGAATGATTTCCGAGATATGGATCATTATCCATTTTGCATAAAATTAAAGATGGCCACCAAGGTTTCCACCCAATCAGGTCCCAATTCAATAGGCTTCTGGTCCTTGACTAGGTAAATAAGCATACCAAATTTGGAATTCTTCAGTGGAACCGTTTTCCGTCTATCTCGCTCACGTACCGACGTACGAACAGACGGATGTACAGGACGACAATACCCCATGGCCAAAATTGGCCGAGGGGTAAAAATTGAGTATTGAGAAACAATGTAAAATCCTCATGGTTAGATGGACTGGAGCTATGCTGGGATGCACCCTCTCATGGCATCATATTGTTTCATGTACCTCCTCCTGTCAGTACAACTCTAGTATATTACAGTTCTATTTGGTTATCTCCCCTGTCACCTTACAGCTTCAAACACAGCATATGCAGAGCTCTTCATGTAGATCAGGGGGAAATGTGTGCAACATTCCTTGAATATTTCAGAAGCAGAATGCAAAGAAAACATTTCTGAATACAGGGAAATTATTACGTAAATGATTTGACCACCACTGGATTTTAGAAACTTACTATAAAAAGATAATGCAGAGGGTCTTGAGGGGTAAGCTTAAATGGCGAAAATTCCAAACTGTAACTCAACACACATATTTCATGAAAATGTAAATGAATACAGGCAAAGTGAAATATCCCATTGTTTTCTACAATGAATTACACTTATACTGGTATTATTTAATGCTAAATTACTGCCCAAACACGCTTTCTAATGAGAATGAGTTAGTCTCACAAAATCACTCAACATGCGCCTCTCAAAATCTGTGGTTTAGCAGACGACATATTTTGAGCACGAAAGTAGTGCCACTGGAAAATGAACGAAAACACGCATAAAATTAGATAAATGGAAATTTAACTTAAACATATCAGACCTGCAGCTATACGCGGACATTAAAAACACAGAAACCTGGACACTCTAAAGAAGGAAGTTTCAGACCTCTTTCTTGTCGCGTAAGAACTCTATCTTTTGCTGTGTTATCAAGACCCAGAGCTGCAGCTCAATTTATTCTGACTACAAGACAGGACCATTAGTCCCTACGGGCCTACATCGCCCCGTGAAAAAAACACGCTGGGACAGACATTTATTATGAAACCAACCTGATCAAATGATAAAATAATGTCTTCACTGCAATGCATGTTACCAATATTTGTAAAAATTTTCACTTTTTTCAGATAATCGAAAGCATATCCTTCAGCAGTAAATAACAATACGAAGCTCCGCATCTGAAAACCCCTCGGCTCTGGGTACATTCATAATGTATTCATTAAAGATGACCACCAAGGTTTCCGCCCAATCAGAGAAACCAGAACTGTCATTTGTCGTAAGTTTCTTGATGCATCGATGATGTATACCAAATTTTACATCGAGCACTTGAACGGTATCAGAGAACGAGATCATTAATGATTTTGCATAAATTAAAGATGGCCGCCCATCCTTCTCTCCACTCAGAGGAACTGATGTGGTTATTCATTGCAAGTCTCTTGATACATCGAAGCTGTATACCAAGTTTGGTATAGAACACTTAAATGATATCAGAGATATATATCATTAAAGTTTTTGCATAAATTAAAGATGGTCGCCAAGGTTTTCAGTCAATCAGGTCCCGATTTAAAGTATCTGTATGCATTGATGATGTATACCAACTTTCATATAAAATAATTGAATGGTAACAGAGATATGTATCATTATCGATTTTGCATAAATTAAAGATGGCCTCCAGGATTTCCAGCTAATCAGAAAAGCCGGTTTGGTAATTCATTGAAAGTTGCTTGATGTATCGATGATGTATACCAACTTTCGTATTGAACAGTTGAATGGTTTCCGAGATATGGATCATTATCCATTTTGCATAAAATTAAAGATGGCCGCCAAGGTTTCCACCCAATCAGGTCCCAATTCAATAGGCTTCTGGTCCTTGACTAGGTAAATAAGCATACCAAATTTGGAATTCTTCAGTGGAACCGTTTTCCGTCTATCTCGCTCACGTACTGACGTACGAACAGACGGACGTACAAGACGACAATACCCCATGGCCAAAATTGGCCGAGGGGTAAAAATGAGTATTGAGATACAATGTAAAATCCTCATGGTTAGATGGACTGGAGCTATGCTGGGATGCATCCTCTCATGGCATCATATTGTTTCATGTACCTCCTCCTGTCAGTAAACCCCTAGTATATTACAGTTCTATTTGGTTATGTCCCCTGTCACCTTACAGCTTCAAACACAGCATGTCTGTGATATACAGAGCTCTTTCTGTAGATCAGGGGGAAATGCTTGCAACATTCCATGAATAGTTCAGAAACAGAATGCAAAGAAAACATTTCTGAATACAGGGAAATAATTATGTAAATGATTTGACCACCACTGGATTTTAGAAACTTACTACAAAAAGATAATGCAGAAGGTCTTGAGGGGTAAGCTTAAATGGCGAAAATTCCAAACTGTTACTCAACACACATATTTCATGAAAATGTAAATGAATACAGGCAAAGTGAAATATCCCAGTGTTTTCTACAATGAATTACACTTATACTGGTATTATTTAATACTAAATTACTGCCCAAACACGCTTTCTAATGAGAATGAGTTAGCAGGCCTCAATTTAAGGAGTGCTGATGGTAACCTCTCAACAGGTTACCATGAATTCTACACTGGTAACCTGTGGGAACCTATTGCATAATTATTAACCTAATGTCATATTATTAGTCAAAATTATGGAGACCTGAAAATAGGTTACCACTATATTTCATATGGCAACCTCCAGGCAACCTGAAAACAGGTTACCACCTTAAATTGAGGCCTGGTTAGTCCCACAAAATCACTCAACATGCGCCTCTCAAAATCTGTGGTTTAGCAGACGACATATTTTGAGCACGAAAGTAGTGCCACTGGAAAATGAACGAAAACACGCATAAAATTAGATAAATGGAAATGTAACTTAAACATATCAGACCTGCAACTATACGCGAACATTAAAACACAGAAACCTGGACACTCTAAAGAAGGAAGTTTCAGACCTCTTTCTTGTCGTGTAAGAACTCTATCTTTTGCTGTGTTAGCAAGACACAGAGCTGGTGCTCAATTTTTTCTGACTACAAGACAGGACCATTAGTCTCTACGGGCCTACATCGCCCCGTGAAAAAACTATCTGCATGATTTTTTACCATTTTGTCAACTTCATAAATTCTCTTAGGGTTTACCCTAAGAGTACATGTATAAGAGATATAGACTTGCCATCAGAGATCAGATTTCCATTCATAAAGATGAGACTAAGGATGACCATGAGTAGGCCAGTCTTGGCGTTGTCCTCCTCTGACCTGTAAGGGAGAGAGTGAAATAGTTACATTTTAGTCACGTTCACCAATATTTCAGCTTTACAACAAAAAGCAATATCAAATTCTATCAAAGAACACAGCACTACATATAGCCACCCGGGCAGTTGGGTGTCTTACTCTAGTGGTTGCTGATTCGAATGAGACTTTGCCAATTTTCAGCACCAGAATCTGTGCTATACTAAAGTTATATGATCACACTCTAAATGACAAAAAGTATTTTCTCATCATTCATGTTCATCTGAGGGGTACTGTATGTTCGCTTTCAAGGCTTACAGTCTGCTACCTGTAGACCGACTAGTTTAGATATAGAGCTGGTGGTTGGGTGCCTTACTCTGGGGTTCGAATCCCTCACGGGCCTCGTTCAATTTTCAGCACTAGAATCTGTGCTATACTAACATACTGTTATCCCAAAGTAACGAAATACCCGTATACGATAAATTTTTAATAACAAAAAAGAGACTGCTTCTATAATGTTCACGAACCAGATGAGGAGTAGGTTATCAGAGTCTGTTTCTACAATGTTAACATACCAGGTGAGGTGTGGGTAATCATTGTCTGTTTCTATAATGTTAACATACCAGGTGAGGTGTGGGTAATCAGAGTCTGTTTCTATAATGTTAACATACCAGGTGAGGTGTGGGTAATCAGAGTCTGTTTCTATAATGTTAACATACCAGACTAAGTGTGAGTTATCAGTCTGTTTCTATAATGTTAACATACCAGACTAAATATGGGTTACCAGAGTCTGTTCCTATAGCATACCAGACTAAATGTGGATTATTAGAGTCTGTTTCTCTAAAGTTTCTAGGCTAAGTGTGGATTATCAGAGTCTGTCTGTATGATGTTAACATACCAGTCTAAATGTAGTTTACCAGAGTCAGTTTCCATAACATACCAGACTAAGTGTGCATTTAGTCTGTCTGTATAATGTTAACATACCAGGCTAACTGTGGGTTATCAGAGCCTGTCTGTATAATGTTAACATACCAGACTAAGTGTGAGTTATCAGAGTCTGTTTCTATAGTGTTAACATGCAAGGCTAATTGTGGGTTATCAGAGACTGTTTCTATAATGTTAACATACCAGACGACATGGGGGCTATCAGAGTCTGTTTCTATAATGTTAATGAAAGCTCGTGTGAAACACGGGAGAAGAGCATTTCCCCGAATACATGTGTAACACATAAATTGGTACTCACAGGGTTTAGATCTCCCTAAAATGGGCACACCCTCTATTAGGTGTGGCAATTTTTTTAAGAATGGGATAGAGGGTGGGACATATACCTGTGGAGGATGAGCAATCGGGAATCATCCCTGGTAGTAGCGCCTCTGAGAAGGGATTTCTTTACTAATGGGCGAAACCCAGTGTGAGGCAGTACAAAACTTAATTTTGTGTTTCTCGGACCCGCCAACATTGAAAACTTGAATATCAGAATAAAGATAAAATTTCAAATTGCCCCTTTTATTTCTCTACGAAAGTGGATCATTAAGATTTCAACCTTTTTTTTCATTCCTGATTGTATGAAATAAGCTGTTGTATTCTATCTGAAACAATGCCGGCAAATAAAATGACAGACAACTGGAAGTCAGCGAACTGTTGTTGTAAAATGCTGCTAATAGTGAGTGGATAGAATTTAACGTCGCTTTCAACCATATTTCAGCTATATCGCGACGAACCAACTAAGCACCACCCAGCCAAGTGAAGTTGCATTCCTGTTACTTAAAAGACGACATCTTTGAAGCAGCATGGAAACATATAACCTCCATCCACCCTATAAAACTCTGAGGATAGCACACAAGACACAGACAGGTCGCTTACAGGGAGTGAGTGAATAGGATTTAACATTGCTTTCAACAGTATTTCAGCTATATCACGACGAACCAACTAAGCACCACCCAGCCCAGTTGTGTTCTTGCTACAGGGTTCGTACACCTTAGGATGTCTGAAATTCCATGACTTTTCCATGACCAACTTCAGGAAATTCCATGACCTTTTCCGGCACACTTTCCCAGAAATGTCAAGATTTTTTACACTGAAATTCTTCATTGGTAGTGGATATCCTGCGAAATCAATGCCATTATTTGGCTGCATGCGATAATTTTAATATGCAAATGCCATACATAATTGAATCAAAAACGTACCACAATAACAAACAACTGTGATGAAACTCGCAACTTTAAAAATTGGCTACTTTCGAATTATTTGTCGCGCTAATTCCAGAAAAACGCTTGTGTTAAAATTATATGTGACGCTGATTTCACGGAAGATCCAAAAGGGCGGACCACTTCACCCTGATCGTTGTGATCTATTGATAACCGTGTATTATGTTTGATATCTCTATCGTAGTTCATTTAAAAGACTCTGGGCCATCCTTAAAAATATGTCAGTTGGGCGTAACCCGCCCTCCCCATCGAAAAGATACCGACCCAAAACTTTTTATCAGCCATCTGTCACTGTAAATGTTTTTCTTTTTCTTCAACTTCAAGCAGTCCCTGTGTAGTTGTTAATGTTATTATCATTAAATTGCGTAGGTCGTGAATTTGTCCGCCAGAGTTGCAAGTTTCAAGAATGAAATACAAAGAAAATATAGTCTACGAAACGAAAGAAAAATCTGCCCTCACGTTGTTGTTGTTGAAAAGTTTAAAACTTTTGTGCCTTACTTCCCTATTTTGAAAGTGAACTCTTCCAATTCGATTCGTCGGGAAGTCTTGTGGGATTACAACACCGGGTCAGTGGAAGTTTCCGTTACCGCAATGGAGATGATAACCCGACAGTATTGCGACACGTGCCTGCAGTCAGTCAACCATATTTCCTGGCTAAATCTGTACCGTGATGCCGACGTTTGGTTCATTATCCATCAAACACGAAGTAAAAAGTGAAATGTCCAGCGATGTCAAGGATTGAAAATACATACAAACTAAACGTCTAAATTTCACATGTACAAGCCAAGTCCTGCAATGATGATCGGGTTGTATAATACATTGACTTGTCTACAACGTCACTCGTGAGATGTCAATGTGACTGACCCAGCGATATCAGGGTGCATATTTTATGTTCGTCTGCTCCATAAAGTTGATTCCTCGTTGATTATAAACTGGATTAACATGTTGTTGGAAACATTTTATCACATGGAAACGTCGTTCTGGATTGGTGAGTGAATAAAACACCAGCATCAATGTCTGTTGACATCTCCCCGTAGCACAAATGAAATACTCAACTGCTCCCTTGCTGCAGTCAAAATGTATGAGACACATCATACAGATCTAAAGAAATGAAATAATGGCTCCCTCGACATAGGAGTTGTGCACAAACCAACTATTATGTCGAAGCCCTGAAAGGGACAAGCAGAGTGAAACATTTATATCTTTGTCCTTCCACATCATCTGTTTATTAAAGCAAATGGGACATCGAAAATATCATTCAAATTGCCGTTAAATTATTTTCTATTGATCAAGTAGGTGCCTCAAAATGGCCAGTTGATGGGCATTTTCGCCTCCAACCTCCTGCTTATGAGAACCCGGTTAGTGATTTCTGATCATAGTTCTATGAAATGGAGAATTCGCAACAACAAAAACTGAAATTTTGTATTTTATTTCTGTGTCAACGCGTATCGTTAGTCATGATTTAGTTGTACAGAAATTATTCTGAGTAACAAATTATTCTTAGTAACATATTCACTTTACTTTCAGCGGCACGAACTCCATGACGAAAACGAGAGTGTTCGAATTTATTGTTTCACGGGTATATTGAAAATGCTCCCGTTTTCGTTTTATTAGGATGGGAAAAATCATGACAGGGGAAAAATCAGCCGTTTTCGAATTAAATTTGGAAGGTGAATTATTAGGGAAATTACCGTAACTATAGAAGGCATCCTGTCTGACAAGACTTGACTTCCAGATACTTTGACGGCGGTTTTAGCGAAAACTTCGTTCACAGAATAAACTCGGAGCAGAAAGTAGGCTTTGTTGATATTTCCACTGGTTTTACTTTTCCATGACTTTTGCCTCAAAATCTCTATTTTCCAGGTTTTCCAGGCCTGGATTTTTTATTTTCAAATTCCATGACTTTCCAGGTTTTCCAGGACCCGTACGAACCCTGTTGCTACTTCAAAGAAGAAATCTTTGAAGCAGCATGGAACCAGACACCCTCCATCCACCCTATAAAACACATCCTCGCGAGCCAGTGTATCGATCGATCTGTTGGGATCGATACACTGGCTTGGTTAGTTACCCATATGAGTTCTGAATATAAGTAAAGCAAGGGGTTTCCCCTGAATAAACTCAATCAGTGAACGCGCTAAGCTAGTTGATTAGACCAATCCGCTGCGAGGTATGAGATGTGGCAGGTTTCAATTTCATCGCGGGCTAAACTGCTTTGATGTCAAGCGGAAATCGACATCGGAAGTCAAAGAAAAAACCCCCAGGCTGGAGATACCGACATGCTAATTCAAAACAAGCGCGGGAGATGAAATGTACGAGATTGTATAATAGAGTCATCGACTCAAGAACTCATTCGAATCACCAAAAATGTTCAGGTAAACCCTCTGCGAGGATTTACGATTCACCTGGACTTGTGAAGATGATAAAACATTGAGGACAGCGCAGAAGACACAGACAGGTCGCTTACATGGTGCAATAAAGACAAGTGATATTACAGCACTAAACATCACATTATGAAAGTCCTGTTCTTCTCAGCAAAATGCATTGAAGCAATGTTGCTAATATTACTTAGGCAACAACGACATTCAACATAAATCGGGAACCTTCACTGGCTGTGTGATCTATCACTGTGTCATGGTACCCATATTCTGACAGTGACGTGGGATGTCAGAGCTTGGAAATGGTGGATGTTTCACCAGTTCAGCCAATATGTCATGGTTTAATTTACTGTTGAAGCATGAGGCTGTTGCAACACACGCGAACAACCACAATGTTGATGATAAGAATGATAAGAATGTTTATAAGTGTTTGTTGACAGTGTTTGTTGACAGTTAAAAGTATGTGACTTAACATACAGTTTTTGAAGTCAGACATATTCATGCACTCCGGGTCCATCATCAGTTGCATATGTGATATTAATTTAGAAAGCCAAGCTATATTTCATGTTACATCATAATATAAAGTATATACCCTTGAAAAAATAGGTTTAGTCAACTGGGATAGGCTTCTAGTCACTAATTGCACATGTATTATGAATTTGGAGAGCCTGTCTTAACTTCTTTGAAAATTACTGCTAATGTTACATTTAACCTTAATAAAACAGGTGAAGTCATTTTCATAAGCCTTCTGATCCATCACTATCTGCAAATGTGGTATGACCAGAAAGACAGAGAAACAGATGACATGGACAATTCAGTTCCATTTGAGGCATCCTTCCATATTATCTTCAAAGTCTAAATATTCTGTCAAAATGCACCAGAACCATTTTACTTAAATTATATATAAAACTTTCCCAGGTGAGATGTGCCATATAGCAGGAATGTAGAAGTTCCACTTCGAAAATCTTTCCAATTTTTCAGTCTAAAAAATAGTTAACAGTTGTATAACTATGCTGTCAAAATGCGCAATGGTACATGTATGTGCCATTTCATCTCAGTTTCAAGCAAATTCTGGGGATCTTCACATGAACAAAAAACAAATGAGCATTAACGATGTGATAATTTGTGACTTTACTTATTGAAAATTGGCCAGAACGCTTCACCAGACATCTGGAAGCCAAGGGCTTCAAAGTCACTTGAGACTAAACAAGTGTTATTGGGATAACCATACCACTGTTCAAACAGGATCAGATTATCATTATCAGTATTGGAGAGAGAAGAAGCACTGATTCTGTTTACTTTGTTGATACAAGCACTAGTCCCCTTATGTTAAGTGCATTATGCAATAAGTCAACCACTTCAGATTAATCAGTTGAATGCACACATACAGGCATACACTATGTAGGCCTAGCTGATAGTGTAGGCCTGCAATTTAGAGGAGAATATCAGTGTTACAGTATGTCAATTTTACCAAAATGTCATGACTTCAAGCTGTCTTAAATCCATGCAATTCTTCATACAGTATCACACCAGACTAGTGGCAGATTATTTGACCGCATTTTAGCATTTTTGTGTGTAAGCAGGGTCTGATTCAACCTAGACTTATATTTAGCTGTAAAAACCCCCACTGCCACATATATGTCAGTGCTAGCAGCACCAATGTCCTTTCAATCCATTTTTAAACTATAATGTTAATTAAATTATGAATTGTAAAAAAGAATGCATTATGAAATATAAATAACGCATTATGTTGATGGGTCACGAAATCCATATGGGAGGTCAATTATTTAATATCCTTTGTCTGTCTAACAAGATCACAATAATAAACTTCATGAAGAGCCAATAAATTGTGCTGTGTAAGTCTACTGTCTTAGTGCTACCCAATGATGAACAAATATCACAAAGCTACATGATGAAGCAAAATCCCCAGATCTGGCCTGGGAATGTAGATATTTGACTAAGTCCTGAGAATTTCACGTATTAAAAAAAATTGCCATTTGGCTTACAAGGGATGTGAATTATAACATTGGGAATGTTATATTCATGTTAGGCAAATTAGAATTACTATTTCCTGATTCAAAGAAGTAAATTTCCATTTTTGTGAAAAAAATCTTATTTTGAGATGCAAAAACATGCCTTCATGTTTTCACCAACACCACCAGAATCTTGTCAGTCCTTTGCCTGTCTTGCAAGATCATTACACCCAAATTTCATGGAAATCAAACAAGTTGTTTAGAAGATATCATGTTACACATGTTTACCTGAATTCAAGTCTATGGTGCCACCTAGTGATGACCAAATACCACGAAAAACAAGCAGGTGAAATCTAAAGGGAGAAGGCACATAAGAGTTCAATGAAAAAACTAGAGCCTTAGGCACTGAAACGGGGCTATTTAAATGTAAAATAGGTTGTTGGAATAATTCCACTAACCCTTTCATGTTCCATCTCATGGCGAAGAGCCATACTTGTAGTCTCACACATTCCTCTCAACAAGGATCTCTAGTGCATTAGTGTAATTGTACACATATATATATTTTAAAAAACCCCGCTGGGACAGACATTTATTATGAAACCAACCCGATGAAATGATAAAATAATGTCTTCACTGCATGTTACCAATATTTGTAAAAAAATTCACTTTTTTCAGATAATCGAAAGCATATCCTTCAGCAGTAAATAACAATACGAAGCTGCGCATCTGAAAACCTCTCGGCTCTGGGTACATTCATAATGTATTCAATTTGAACCAAGATGTCAGGAACACCAAGCGGTCAAGTCACAAATATACAGATTATCAAAAATTTTGCAATTAGGAATGACC
>JAVTVY010034645.1:0-14343 GCA_036873755.1 Hanleya hanleyi | reverse complement strand
TTGCCAAATAAGCAGATTATGTATTCTTTTAATCAATTAGAGGTGTGTATTGTATCACCTGAATCACACCATTTGTAGATCGCTGTCAGGTTATCGCTTAACATTTAACAATTTCTGGAAATGAAAGCATTTTAATATCTGTCCAACCGGACTGACATAATTTACTGCCTTACCTATTCATAAATGTGTATTGGCTAAGATCACATGCAGAAGCAAAGTAACTCCGAATAAACTTGGTGACAGTCTCAATATTTCAACAAAATTTTATTTGTCATCTTCAGGATGTGACGATGGATGGTTAAAATTCGGCTATCAAATCCAAAACTTAACAGTGGTGTAAAAGCTTCGAAAGAGCTACAGTTATTCAGGTAGACTACTGTTTATTATTATTTTGGCATTTTTGTTTCTAATTTCAACTTTCATATATATATTTTATTTCATCAATCACTTTTTAGATAAGATAATACAACCATCCAGCATTTCTGTGGTGTGTGTATTCCTTGTCTTGTTAATTAATAGCCTAATATAGTCTTGTATTTCCCGTTCTGTAACTATTCAATTCTCTAGATTTTATTTCCGATTTCAATCCTAGGTACATTTCTTACGTTTCTCTAATCAACTTTTTTTTCTAATCTCTGTTTCAGTTGTTTATTCCCCTAATTGACATTTCTGCTGCCACTATACACACTCACACACCTCAATAAATCACCACCCGTCACTATTAATCCTTATCTAACTATTGCCATTTCAATTGTGTATTACAAGGCCTGTGTGGTGTGTGTATTCCTTGTCATGCCTATGTGCCACTCATGTTTATCTTGTTATGTTCACATATTATCCGATTGGCTATTGCCCTCTAATTTTGTGTATCGAACCATTTCAGTCTTTGTTACATGTAGTTGTTTCTGTATATAAGAGCCTGTATCTGCTGTTATATCATATCCTGAAGATGACAAATCAAATTTTGTCGAAATATTGAGACTGTCACCATGTGTTTATTAAGTTTATTCGCAGTTACTTTGCTTCTGCATTATGCCAAGCTTATCAGTGGATCAACACGACTAAGATCACATTATGCCTTGTATATATACTGCGCGTATGGAGCTGTTTGTAACTTTGTTCACTGCTGGAGATGCTAGAACTAGTAGCGAAATATATGGAATGAAATTGTCATCCACACCCAGAGTTGCTTTTCTTCTCTATTATTGGAAATCATCAATGGTTCCAATGGATTACTTCATTTAGATATACATGTAAAAATTTCTCAGGTGGGATGTGCCATATAGCAGGTATGTAGAACTTCCACTTCAAAAATCTTTCTACTTTTTCAGTTCAAAAAATTATTATCAACAGTTGTAACTATCCTGTCAAAATGCAATGGTATGTGCAATTTCAATCTCGAGTTTCAAATAAATTCTGGGGACCTCCACATAAAACAAAAAATTGATCATTAACTGATTGATAATTTGTGATTTTATTCAAACTAAAGTCATGAGAATTTCATATATTTAAAAAAATGGCCATTTGGCATGTGAAGTATAACAATGGGGATGTTACATTCATGTTCAGCAAAACAGAATTACTTTTCCCTGATTAAGAAGCAAATTTCCATTTTTGTGAAAACAAAATCTTATTTGGAGACGCATTTTTGCATCGCCATGATTCGCCAACACCACCAAAATCTTTTCAGTCCTTTGCCTATCTTGCAAGATCATTATACCCAAATTTCATGGAAATCAAACACGCTGTTTAGAACAGAAGTTTTGACATTAAGTCAGATAATTGAGATTTTTCATTTAAATGGCAATTTGGTTCGCACCGACAGGGAATTATCATGTCGGCAATCCTATATTTATGCTTGGCAACCTAGAATAGAACAGTTTTTAAATATTTCTCCGAGCAAATTGGTAAATTTTCATTTCACAAAAAACTGGTTTTTTGAGACGCAAAAAACTTGCCTTTATAGTTATGCCAGCTACACCAAAAACTTTTCAGCACATTGCCTATCCTTCAAGACTATTGTAATAAAATTTCACAGAAAGCAGACAAGCCGTTCAGACGAAATCGTCAGAGAAAGGTTTATCTATGCTCTGACTACAACGCCACCTAGTGGTGAGCAGCGGGTATCGAAACACAACCAGACAAATTTCCCAGGCCTAAGGAGATAGCACACCAAGTCTGACCCGAAAATATTTAACGGTTTCAGAGATATTCACGTTTAAAGTCGCGGCGGCGGCGGCGGCGGCGGCGGATCCGGCGGAGCCGTTTCTCATGAAAACATAAGAGCATCCACTTTGTGGAAATGCTCTAATAATAAATATGTGTGTTGCAATAGGTGATCATTTTTTCTAATTTCTTTTCTATAAAATGTGTTGATTAATAGACTAACCAATTTTTTTTGGTTGAAAAACCCCAACACTTGGTTGGACAAACATCGTCTGTCAACTGCTATGAATTTTCACAATTGGAAAATTCATGAAACTTGGGGCTTAATTCTATGCAATGATCTCAAGGCCTCTCCCAAACTAAACATCTTTAATTTGTTAAAGTATTGGCGGTTGATGTTAATTTAAACTTCGACTGGCAAGGTCATATCCAGAGTTTATTTGGGACACCCTTTCTTGCATTTACGGGGCGCATTTGTATGTACTTGGGTGCATTTGTATGTAAAAAGCATTAAAGGTACCCCTTAACAGGTATCAAAATGGCTCTGGATATGGCCCTGCCTGTATTATTTTGAAGTTGAAGCTTGATTTGTCTGTCATGTGTTCGTCCAACATAAAGATGTTTTAGTTTTCATTATTACATTAAATAAGTGATCAACACAATGACATTCACAATTTTATTGAATGTACTCTCCATTTCCGAGCTGATAAGTGGGTAGATCTCCATTGGCAGAGACCTGGCCTGCTTGTAAATACAGTGCATGATTGTCTGTCAATCATTGTCAATGTTCGTCCAACATGTTGTCTTGTCATGTGTTACAACACATATAAGGGAAGTGGGAAGAGGTGCCGACATACAGACAGAGCTACAGGACTTCACAGACTAGTCTTCCGGTTAACCTATTCGAAAGCACATACCAAGAATCTAACGATGTGTTGTATCTCAGGTACGCATTTATTGTACCTGTTCATGTGGCAACATAGTCCGACTAATTACGTGTTGATTTATTAGTATACTAAATAAGTGATCAGCCCAATGACATTTATACTTTTATTGAATGTACTCCCCAGTTCCTTGCTTAAAGTGCAAATATCTCCATCAGCAGAGACCTAGCTCTCTTGTAATACAACACATGATTATCTGTCAATGTTCATCCAACATTTCATGTGTCATGTGTTCGTCCTACATTTTGTCTGAACCAAGTAAGGGAGCTTCTTGAAATTAGGAACTGAGTTCCCTGGTAGGGATGGCATTCGCCGGTTATTCAAATGGGATACATGTACGCCATGCCCAGTTTGGTGTTCTGATCTGGATGGATTAGAGTTCCAGTTGGAATGGCATAGGCCATTCTCCTAATGCCACTGCATGGTATGACATAAGCCATCCTTTGTCTGCAGAGTTCCAAACTGTATGGCATAGAGTTCCTAGGAGTTCCAACACGGCGCACCATGCCACTCTGTCTGGAATGCCTTATGCCAGTTCCTAGTATGCCCCAATTCCAAGAAGCTCCCCAAGTGATCAAGTCAATGACTTTTATACTTTTATTGAATGTACTCCCCAGTTCCTAGCTATAAGTGCATAGATCTCCATCAGCAGAGACCTAGACTTCTTGAAATACATCACATAGTTTTCTGTCAATGTTCGTGTGTCATGTGTTCGTGCAACTGTTTTATGACAATTTCATCTCTTGATAAGATGGATTATCAACGCATTTATTTCATCTCTGCTTCCATGGAATGATATCCTCTGCTCATAGATTATAAAATGGATACTGAGAAATAGATGTTTTGTGATACAGCACATGTTTGTCTGTCAATGTTTGTCCAACATTTATGAAAAATCCCCTAAAAATCTGAAAAATGTTGGAGAAATTATTTTTTTCATGTTTATTCACTGGACAGAGTTCAGTATTAAATTTGAGTGATAAACAGTGATATTTGTTTAAGAAAATGAAAAAGAAAATGATCAAATCATCCAGAAATGTCTGTCAACGTTCGTCCAACACTGACAGTGATAAATTATTGCAAAGCATTGTGAATTACCAAATGTAATGCGTAGCTTATTTTTTAACTGTTAATTTTGCATACAGCAAAGTTCTCTCTATTATTTCTTTACTAGAAATTACTGCTTATCTGAAATTGGGAGTTGAACTCTTGTGTCACACCTATTTGTATGCCTTAGCATATAAACAGGCTTATGTAATATGAATTTGAAGACCCTAGCTTCAATCCTTCAAAAAATATAGCAAATACAAGAATTTGACCTTGATAAAATAGGTCAAGGTCGGTCATTTTGAATAGGCTTCTGACCATTCATCAGATGCATATGTGGTATGAATTTACAATGCTTGGCTATAATCCTTCTTAAGATAGCATGTCCACAAGAAAGATGGACAGACGAACAGACACACGACGCCGACGATGACAATACTTTTCGGGCAAAATTTGCCCGAGGGTTAAAAATTTCAGTGTCGTCACAGGGAACAGGCGCCAAGATGGCTCATACGTTAAATAGCACTCACTGAAGAGCAAAATTAAATCATTATTTTAATTAAATCATAATTACACTGATCTAATCATAATTCATTTGTGATATTACTATATCGGAAAAAGTGGAATTACAAAACTGAATGATATATTCACCTGTTGGTCGGCCGGTATCCCCTCTAGCTATATTAATAGCACTCTCTGCCCGTAACACAACTTCAAAAAGTCCACCAATATTTGCATCGCTTAACATCTGTTTCAAAGCTGTATACTCTCCAAGTTTGATTACCCCCGAGATTTCTAATTGATCCAAAAGTTCCATCATTGTAGCACATTGGAAAGCTACTCCCGTGGCCAGGTATACTTTAGTTGAGCTCTTGAAACGTCTGAATTCATCTGTGTCCTGAGCAATCTCTTGATCCAGGTCGCTGAACAACTTTCGATGCAGACGCTTGGATTCAATCGTATCATCACTCATCCTGTGTATAACCGTCGAATCTAACGTAATAGATACAATGTACACATATTGTATTATAATGGGCACAATATGGATTGTAAACTTTGAAACTCTGTGTAGAAGATTAATGTATACAATTTTCTTATGTAACATTGAACTGAAACATTTGGTTTCGCTCGCACCTCTTCGAAATTTCTCGCGACAATGTAATAGCGAAACGTTAAATGGAATACTTAGGGTATAGTAGAGCATTGAATCCCACTCATTTACTATCATCAGCCTGAACAGATATCCTGATCTGGAGATATCATTAATTTGAAAAGATACCCAGACCTGGAGATATCGTCACCCGATCAGATACCCTGATCTGGAGATCAGTCTAAACAGATATCCAGACATGGAGATATCATCAACCAGAAAAGGTACCTTGACATGAAAAACTAATATCAGCTCGAGCAGATACTTTCACTTGGAGATATCACTTTTCTGAACAGGCACCCTCGCTTGGAGATATAATCAACCTGAATAGATACCCTGACCTGCAGATATCATCAACCTAAACATGTACCCCGACTTGAACAAGTACATTCAACTAGAGACAAGTACCCTGACCTGAAGATATCATCAGACTGAAGGAGTGCCCTGACCTGGACATATCAGGAGTCTGAACAGGTACTCTCACCTGGAAATATCATCAACCTGACCAAGTACATGTACCGCGACCTGGATATATCATCGGCCCAAATAGGTAGCTTGACTTGGCGATATCTTCAACCTGAACATATACCGTGACCTTTTAAAACGATAATGTTAGATTTAACATCTAAAGTGTTGGAGGAGGGAAAGCACTTAGAAAGTGTTGTATTCACCACTTTTAAGTGTTGTATTCACCGCCTTTAAGTGTTGTATTCACCACTTTTAAGTGTTGGATACAACAGCTTAGGTCATTCAAAATATTATTTATGTTTACCGTAACCCGACCAACCCGAAAAAACGTAGGTGCGCAAAAAAAATTGTCCGGCATATTTTTTTTACGTTTTCGCGAACCTGTAAAAATGTCTGTTTCAAGGGGAATTACTCCTCGCACATCCCGTAAGGGGAGTTTACTCTGTCGCTGGTGGCGCTGCTGGTGAAGGCCATCAAAATGGCCGACACGGACGTCGTGTCAGTGTAGTTTCGTCATTACCAATCTATATTCTTGGACCATTCAACTGTTCCGAACATGCAATTGAACGAATATTAATGGCAACTGTCTAGAAGCCACAAAGCATGTGTAATTATGATGCATAAAGACTTTTAGACGAGACCTGTACATGCAGCACAAACTGGCTGAACACATCTGTCGCAAGTTACTGAAAACGTTCACGGGGGCAAAAAAAAATCCCTAACCACCTTTTTACCCCTCAGCCCATAGGGCTGTGGGGTCTTGTCGTTGCCATGTACGTACGTCCGTCCGTCCGTCCTAGCGCCCGTCCGTCCGTCCGTACCACCGCCCGTCCGTCCGTCAACATGTTCTTGTCCGCTGAATATCTGCAGATCTATGAAGTAAGGCCTGACCAAACTTTGGTGAGAGCTTCCTGAATGTTGGCTGATGAAATGATTAGATTTTCAGATGGCTATGATGATTTCATGATTTAAAAAAAAAATTATTATTTATTGATGGCTCAGCTTTTGCACTGTTATCTATGCCCATCAACATGTTCTTGTCCACTGACTATCTGCAGATCTATCAAGTCGGGCCTGACGAAACTTTGGTGAGAGCTCCCCGAATGTTGACTGATGAAATGATTAGATTTTCAGATGGCTATGATGATTTCATGATTTTTTATTTTTTTATTATTATTTAATGATGGCTTAGCTTTTGCACTGTTATGTATGCCCATCGGGAACCCTTGGTTGCATGTTTCATTGTAAATTTTGAAGGTTCCCTGATACAAGAAAGCCTGGTCCATTCAAGATTCTTATTGAATGAAGAAGAGCATTTTTCTATAATTTTGCTATTAAATCATTCTATTCTACATCATATGATTTATCCTAAAACTTTTGCATGAACCATATTTGTGTCCACACATTTAATTGGTACGACATAATGCTTCAATTTTTGTCACCAAACATGTTACTCTACCTTGGAAATTATTTAAAACGAGTGATTAGGAGAGCCGATTTTTAGCCTGACTCTGGGCAATTTTGAACCAGTTTGCATACCTGGAGCTTATCAAATAATGATAAGGGTGGGCCTGTGTCAATCATTGTGTTTACTTGTTATCACACTTGTGCAATGCATAAATTGCCACTGATAAAGCTACACTTTCTTGCATGCTGTAATTCCAGCACACCACTCACGTTGCAAGATGTCGATTCTTGACCACCATATAAATGCATAAATTTCGACTTTTCATTTACCGTACCAATTTTATATAAATCTGCGTGCATGCAACCTTGATATTGAGATGTGTTTTGACAAAACTATTTCCGAAATACTATTCCATGACCCTTAATAGGTCGGTTATTGTAAACACAACTATTTGTGAGAAACAGTTATGTAATTTCAAATTTACAGGATAACATAGAAACTGCTTGTGTAAGGGTAATGAATTAACCTTGGTTTTCACGACTGAATTTATGTAATGCGACAGATTCGTGATCTGCTTGTCAAAATTGCACCGAATTTGTAAGGACATTTATGTTGGGTTAACTTGACATTGTAACGTATAGCATTGTATATAATGGAATGAACGGCACATACAGACAGGCCAAAACCATCAGGTCTCACTAGAGGCTATCATGTCTCCAATGATAGATATTGCTATTTCCAGTTCCGAAAATGACCGTTTACAAAATGGTCTGATGTTGATGAAGTTGTGCTAGTCTGCCTGCCAAATGCTGCCGGTCATTCCTGAGTTAGGTGGAATGAATATAGGATCACCTGATATAAACGTGTCCTTCTGGCCTATTTTATGCAAGTAAAACCAATCTAAGTTTCCCACAATCCCCCATATCAAGATCTGACTAAAGTCTGCCGGTATTGACATATTAATGTCGCTATCCTGGATAAGTATAAGTTACATATACATTCAGCCCTACACGTATAATAATCAATTATACACCTGACACTGTTTATTCACTCTCCCTGTTCGGTAGCACCACCCTGAGTCCCTCTAATCCGACTGTCACTCCAGGTCAGAATCCACGTTTTAAGTACCGTAATATCCCAGACAAGTCAGTGAGACCAATTACCAATATACGAGTTGTCAAGCATTTCCATCATAGCTCTCTAGATTTATATCTAATACCGCTTATGCCGGTGCTAGGGGCCGTGTGGTCATATCATCCAAGTTACCACATGAACAGGTACAATAAAAGCGTACCTGAGATACAACACATATCACGAATCGTTAGATTCTTGGTATGTGCTTTAGAATAGGTTTACCAGAAGACTATTCTGTGAAGTCATGTGACGCACTCAGTATGTCGGCACCTCTTCCCACTTCCCTTATATGTGTTGTAATTTTTACCTGTATATGGCGAGATTCTGCTGTTGGACGTTTCGTCCCCGAGGCCCGCCCCCTGTACAGACCTTTTGGTCTTTGATATATGTTGGCATTTGTGGGAAGTTGATGCTGGGTCGACATCGGGCCTTACAGACTAGTCTCTTGTGTTAAATGCCGTCATTTTCATCTGACGACGATACAGCTCACCATTTCCCAGTGTACGAGTTG
Organism: Hanleya hanleyi; assembly: GCA_036873755.1. Classification (NCBI taxonomy): domain Eukaryota; kingdom Metazoa; phylum Mollusca; class Polyplacophora; order Lepidopleurida; family Hanleyidae; genus Hanleya; species Hanleya hanleyi. The sequence goes on along the minus strand of JAVTVY010034645.1, from coordinate 5,515 downwards.
TCACAGCGAAACAGCTCACCAATTACCAATATATGAATTGTCAGAGCATTTCCACCATAGCTCTCTAGATTTGTATCTAATACCGCTTATGCCAGTGCTAGGGGCCGTGTGGTCATATCATCCAAGTTGCCACATGAACAGGTACAATAAAAGCGTACCTGGGATACAACACATACCACGAATCGTTAGATTCTTGGTATGTGCTTTAGAATAGGTTAACCGGAAGACTATACTGTGAAGTCATGTGGTTCTGCCAGTATGTCGGCACCTCTTCCCACTTCCCTTATATGTGTTGTAATGTTTGATCAGTCAAAGTGCTGGATGACGGATGTGTTTTCTGTAATGTGCTGTTTTCGTGTGTTTATTTTATAGACGGACCAACAGATTTATTATATGGTAAATATATATGATAATGATACTCACGCTCATTTTGTGAAAGGTAAGGTGCACGGGAGACTTTTATCGATGAGCAAAGAGATACCTTCGAGCCGGGCTTATATCACCTGTATATATTAAGGATAGCTGTCTCCTTAGAGGCAGTTTTAGCACCCCCGTGACAATTTGTCGTCTGTGTCAATAAAAATACAAGATAACCATAATAAACGATATATTTTATGAAAGCGTACCTTGTAGGGATTCCAACTATATAATCTGTATAACCGACGCTGCTACTGTGTAGAAAATATTCCAATTAAAAAAAAATTGAAATGAAAACAATAGCGTCCATTTTTCAATTGAAATTTCATGAAAACTGTTGGTCTTGTTTCAACTTTGATGGTATACCTTAATAGGAGACAATTCGAACTAGTAAACGCTATCTCATTTTTTAATTTTTGCCTGGTTTTATTTTTACAGCTATTTTACTCAAATAAATTGAAAAAAACGGACCATTTTACGATAATTTGTCTTAAAAGTTGAATAATTAAAAAACTAATCCGAACTTACAAAAAGTGAGATGGAGTTTACTAGATCAACTTATAAGTAACAAGCATGCCAAATTTCAAAAGCGTAGGATGAATACTTTTCGAGAAATAAACGTTCAAATCTCAGATTTTGTACAACAATGAAAGGCTAGAAATCGGACAAAATGTGTCCAGCTATACATCTGATTAATTAATCCAAATTTTTTGCTTGAATTCTATTGTCAAATACATTTTTAATCTGTCTAATGGGACCTACTCGAATTCCTGTTTATTCTGGATAACTATTACACTAAGCTTTTTTCATCAAGGCCAATTTAAACTTTAAAAACTTGTTAACACTTGTTCAGCTGAGAACTTCACGGCAGGTGTCTGAGTGAAGTGTCACTGCTATAATTAGAAACAAAAATACGGATGTTTGCATGGTTTTGATCAAAAGGGGGCAGATTAATGTAAATAGGTAGGACTAATAGATAATTAGCTTACCGTAATACTGCGGAAATGAGTTTTGGAAAAGGAAATTTAACAGACAAAAATAATAGTAGCCAAGCCCAAACTAAGGCAATCTGTTTAATTGTTCCAGTGCCTCGGAAACTAAATTTTTAATCCTAATATTGAAGCACTTCTATTTATAATTTTGATTTCATTTCACCAAATGTTAGAGGAAATAGTGAATATTTGAATGAAGAAATGGAAAAAATGACCAATTTTGATCCTCTAGGGGGACAGCTATCCTTAATACGTGTAGATATTAATTCTATTATTTTTTTAACGACAGTGGTTTGTATATATGTGGAAAACTTTTGCACATATATAAATTTCCCTTGGACATATGTGAAATGCTGAATTTATGTAAAAATGGTAATGTGTACAAATTTTCCACATATGTCTAAAACTTTTGCACATATGTGAAATTCTTTGTACATACGTGCAAAACTGTTCAACGTATCTGGAATAATCGATTAAATACTGAAACAGTTTGCCATGACCAGGTGTACGTCATTCACAATTTTGTTTGCTGGTTAATCAGAAAAAAATCATAGATGATCAAACATTTGGAGACCCTCTTTTACGATAGATATGTATTTGAGAGATACAAAACTGGCAAATATCGCTTCAGACTGGTGACAAGCATTCTGACATTGACATCTGAGGAAGGCAACTAGTGATCTACTTCATAAACAGCACGGCTGAGGGAGGGTGAGGGGTTACGCAGTACACCGTGCCCACGAAGGATTGCTGGACTAGACGGTTTAGGTTAGCACGGGCAAACATTCTTTCAGGAGACATTTTGCGACCATTGTCCTGACAGGACGGCTATTCTTTTCTTCTTTTTTTCCTTTCTATTCAGTGTGTCCGCCCATATATGGGGATTTTCATCAATATTCTATCGATGAAGAATCAATTATATCTGCCAGAATATAGATATCTACATGACTGAATATGGATATCTGAATGTATACAGATATCTGACTGGATGTAGATATTTGACTGAATATGGATATCTGACTGTATAAATAAAACGACGTTAAATCCTACTCACTCACTCGCTCACTCACTCTGACTGTAAATGGATATCTGACTGAATATGGATATCTGGCTGTATATAGATATCTTACTGAATATGAATATCTGGCTGTATATAGATATCTGACTGTATGTAGATATCTGACTGTATGTAGATACCTGAGTGTATATAAATATCTGAATGTATATAGATATTTGACTGAATATGGATATCTGACTGAATATGGATATCTGGCTGAATATAGATATCTGGTTAAATATGGATATCTGACTGAATGTAGATATCTGGCTGTATGTAGATATCTGGCTGAATATAGATATCTGGCTGAATATAGATATCTGGTTAAATATGGATATCTGACTGAATGTAGATATCTGGCTGTATGTAGATATCTGACTGAATATAGATATCTGGCTGAATATGGATATCTGGCTGAATATAGATATCTGGCTGTATGTAGATATCTGACTGAATATAGATATCTGGCTGAATATAGATATCTGACTGAATATAAATATCTTGCTGTATATGGATATTTGACTGAATAGAGATATCGGACTGTACATGGATATCTGACTGAATACAGATATCTGGCTGTATATAGATATCTGACTGGATGTAGATATCTGGCTGAATGTAGATATCTGACTAAATGTAGATATCTGGCTGAATATGGATATCTGACTGAATGTAGATATGTGGCTGTCTGTAGATATCTGACTGTATGTAGATATCTGGCTGAATGTAGATATCTGGCTGAGGGTAGATATCTGGCTGAATATGGATATCTGACTGAATGTAATATCTGGCTGAATATAGATATCTGGCTGAATATAGCTTTCTGACTGAATATGGATATCTGACTGTATATAGATGTCTGGCTGTATATAGATATCTGGCTGAATATAGATATCTGACTAAATATGGATATCTGACTGTACATGGATATCTGACTGAATACAGATATCTGGCTGTATATAGATATCTGACTGGATGTAGATATCTGGCTGAATGTAGATATCTGACTAAATGTAGATATCTGGCTGAATATGGATATCTGACTGAATGTAGATATGTGGCTGTCTGTAGATATCTGACTGTATGTAGATATCTGGCTGAATGTAGATATCTGGCTGAGGGTAGATATCTGGCTGAATATGGATATCTGACTGAATGTAATATCTGGCTGAATATAGATATCTGGCTGAATATAGCTTTCTGACTGAATATGGATATCTGACTGTATATAGATGTCTGGCTGTATATAGATATCTGGCTGAATATAGATATCTGACTAAATATGGATATCTGACTGTACATGGATATCTGACTGAATACAGATATCTGGCTGTATATAGATATCTGACTGGATGTAGATATCTGGCTGAATGTAGATATCTGACTAAATGTAGATATCTGGCTGAATATGGATATCTGACTGAATGTAGATATGTGGCTGTCTGTAGATATCTGACTGTATGTAGATATCTGGCTGAATGTAGATATCTGGCTGAGGGTAGATATCTGGCTGAATATGGATATCTGACTGAATGTAATATCTGGCTGAATATAGATATCTGGCTGAATATAGCTTTCTGACTGAATATGGATATCTGACTGTATATAGATGTCTGGCTGTATATAGATATCTGGCTGAATATAGATATCTGACTAAATATGGATATCTGACTGAATATGGATATCTGACTGAATATAGACATCTGGCTGAATATAGATATCTGGTTAAATATGGATATCTGACTGTATATAGATATCTGACTGTATGTACATGTAGATATCTGACTGTATATAGATATCTGGCTGAATATAGATATCTGACTGTATAAAGATATCTGGCTGAATATAGATATCTGACTGTATATAGATATCTGGCTGAATATAGATATCTGACTGTATATAGATATCTGGCTGAATATAGATATCTGACTAAATATGGATATCTGACTGTATAAAGATATCTGGCTGAATATAGATATCTGACTGTATATAGATATCTGGCTGAATATAGATATCTGACTAAATATGGATATCTGACTGTATAAAGATATCTGGCTGAATATGAATATCTGAATGAATGTAGATATCTGGCTGAATATAGATATCTGACTGTATATAGATATCTGGCTGAATATGGATATCTGAATGGATATAGATATCTGGTTGAATATAGCTATCTGGCTGAATATGGATATATGACTGAATATGGATATCTGACTGAATTATAGATACTGACTGTATGTACATGTAGATATCTGACTGTATATAGATATCTGACTAAATATGGATATCTGACTGTATATAGATATCTGGCGGAATATGAATATCTGAATGAATGTAGATATCTGGCTGAATATATATATCTGGCTAAACATGGATATCTGACTGTATATAGATATCTGGCTAAATATGGATATCTGACTGAATATAGATATCTGGTTGAATATAGATATCTGGCTACATATGGATATCTGACTGTATATAGATATCTGGCTGAATATGGATATATGACTGTATATAGATATCTGGTTGAATATAGATATCTGACTAAATATGGATATCTGACTGTATATAGATATCTGGCTGAATATGAATATCTGAATGAATGTAGATATCTGGCTGAATATATATATCTGGCTAAACATGGATATCTGACTGTATATAGATATCTGGCTAAATATGGATATCTGACTGAATATAGATATCTGGTTGAATATAGATATCTGGCTACATATGGATATCTGACTGTATATAGATATCTGGCTGAATATGGATATATGACTGTATATAGATATCTGGTTGAATATAGATATCTGACTAAATATGGATATCTGACTGTATATAGATATCTGGCTGAATATGAATATCTGAATGAATGTAGATATCTGGCTGAATATATATATCTGGCTAAACATGGATATCTGACTGTATATAGATATCTGGCTAAATATGGATATCTGACTGAATATAGATATCTGGTTGAATATAGATATCTGGCTACATATGGATATCTGACTGTATATAGATATCTGGCTGAATATGGATATAT
>JAVTVY010034644.1:0-14542 GCA_036873755.1 Hanleya hanleyi | reverse complement strand
ACATGGAGGATTTTCTATCTGAAATTGTCATTGAGGTTGAAACTGGTACAGTGGAAGGACGGAAACTCAGTGTTTCTAAACCCATAAAAGAGATCTGATGTAGCAGGTCTCATGCATGGCTGTAAATGATTGTTTCATAGAATGTTGACAGAGGCTCTCAAATATCTTGAAATACTATGGCAGAAGCAGCTATGGCTGGCCAAAATAATAAAATGAATTGAAAAAATTATTCTTCATGCTTTTCTGTGCATCTGCAAAATCTTTTCAAATTAATCTCAGTAGCCCTCAGTCTATAAAGGAGCAGCGTACTGAATTATCTTGGGAGGCTGCTGAGAAAAGGCCTACATTTGGGGTCTCGCTCAGAGGAGGCCATAAACACAGAGCCTATTCATATTTCATATATCTAAATAAATCTATGTATCTCAGGAATATTTTGAGGCCAACACATTTGAGTGTTGACAAATAAATTTGACTGACTGACCTGTATCCATCAACAACAACAACGCTGACATGTGGTTTCATTTTCCAAAAATACATCAATTTCAGCTGACGGCTCATGCATCCACTACGTAAATGAGATGTTTATATTCACTGCGACTCTGTCAAGTAACTCCAGTAGCTTTCAAAAAAGTATATGCTCATCACCAGCTCGATTTCAATGTAATATGTCGTCTGCAACAGTGACAAAAAGGCGCCCAAATGATAGCCTCGTTCCGAAGTGCATGGTGTCATCACCAATTCGCCTAAAAATTTCATAATTTTTTTTTCGAATTCATCCATTCTGATTCTCTATCAACCTTTAGGCTGAATTTATATCAATACAATCTAAAAAATGGCATTTTCAATTTTAAAACCAAGTTTTGAGAAGAATTCCAGTCTGTGACCTCTTCAACACTGGGATTCTCTCTCGTTTTTTTTGTACGAAACAGTGCATGTCATCACTTGGGGTAAAATTGTTGTAGACATTTTAGTGTCTTACGGAAGGAGGTCCCTGACAAGTCAAGCATCAGCTGAATGTCGTCTGCGAACTGACCAATTTTGTACTTCTGTACTTATCCCTTTTATACTTTCATTATTCCTTATCATTTGACCTATATTAGGACTTTTGTGCATAATAAGAATAACTACGACAATATAGGATTCCCTTGTCTGCACCCTCTCTCAACAGTTCATGATTATGAAAGGTGACCATTTTAAATTATACATGTTCGTATATTCTTATAAAAATTTGCTATTCATTTTTATATATTTTTTCTAAAATTGAACGTTTTGATAGCCCTATCCATAAACTTCATGAAATCGAATCAAACGCTTTTTCAAAATTAGTTAAAAGCAATAATCTAGGTATTTTCTTTTTCTTGGTTTCGAACATTAGGTCATATTTTAATCTAATATTCTCCCCAATATATTGACTCGAATCGGTATTCCTTTGTTTTTTTCATCTAAAACACCTTTCAGTCGCTTGGTTACACACGTTGATGCTAGTTTGTATATAACAACGAGCAATGTGTTTGGTCACCAATTTTACAGCAGATTCCTTGACTTATGTGACTTTGGATGTCAAGTGATAATGCCCTGACCCAGTGATAGAAAAAATCACCTTTCTGGAAGCTTCTATTCACAGATCTCAGGATGATGTACCCTAACTGCCTTCAGGAGATTTTGAAGAAACCATCCAATCCAAGACTTTTATCATTCTTCCCATTTTTGAGCGAGCAGGTGATTTCTTTGTATGTTATTTCTCCTTCCAAATTTTTCCTTTCTGAGTGTTAATTGTTAATTTTGGCAACTTTAAATGGTCTACAAACTAATACGATTCGGTTTCTTTTTTGGAATATGTTATAATAGAAACGTTTGTGTTCTTCGAGTGTATCTACTGTGATTTATAAATCTGTTTGTCTTTAATTTCATCATAATGTAATTTGCATAGTCTGCCTTTCTTAAGTTCTAAGAATTAGTTTGTAGGTTTTTCACCCTCGTCAACCACCTAGATTTTGGATTCCTTGTATTTTGGCATCCCGTGTTTCTCCTTGTTTTCTCTACTATGTTTCTTCCATCTCCTCCTATTATGATAATTTCTTTTTTGAAATTCTTCTTCTAATTACAACACATATAAGGGAAGTGGGAAGAGGTGCAGACAGCTTGGATAGTTGTTTCGAGTTCTGTTTCTTTTCTCATGTTTTCTTCTTTCTTGAACTATATATTATGCTCTCACCTCGGATTTTTATCAGTAGAGTGTCTAACAATAACTAGTTATATATATTTGTAGTTGCAAATACTTTGCTAGCATATTAGTTAGATTTTCTGGCTTATATGGAGTTGTTGGTTGTTTCGTTGATTACTTTTAACTGGATCTATGGAGATTTGATCTTTTAACAGGGAACTGAAATTTCAGTATCTCTTACTGCGTTCAGTATTGCTACACTCGCATTTGATTACAATAGATGAGTGGTCTGCTCTGTGATCTGGTAAGCTATTAGATTCGTTTATTATATTGAAAATATCAGCACTGGTTAAAAAAGTTCACTCTGGCTTGGTGTCTGACTTGTTGTCTAGATTTTTGTCTACGACACTTGTATTTCTTCTCCGTGCAGTGTATTATTCTTCAGGCATCAATATAATTCTGTTTTTCCTTCACCTCTAGCACGACTTTTATCGTGCTTCGGTTGTTAACATGTTTATAGTTTTCAGAGTCCATATCTGGATCAATTACCATGTTCCAGTCACCGCAAATAATTATCGATGGGTTGCTGATTTTTTCTCTTTTCGTTTCTACAGAATTGTAAGACGATGAGTTATCAGTATTCGGCTCGTATATATTAATGATAGCCACTGGAGTTTAGTCTGGGATATGGATAATTTCCTAGTGTGAACTGTACTACTTGGTTCAGTCTGTAATTGAATTTGTTCTTGTTGAATTTCTACACCCCGCGCATTGGATCTGAAAGGGCTTCCAAATGCATCTGGTCTACATTCTCTTTGTATTATGTTCTAAAATTTTGGGTCTATATGGGGTAGTATCGTTCTTCGAGGAGAACGTGTCGGAATGCCTGCTGCAGTTACACTCCCTCTTGGTGAAATTTGCTCACGTACAAAACTTTAATTACGAGATCTTAACGGGTGACCTAAGATGGACTGCAAGTGCAGAAAAGGTAAAACACTGCTTGACTTGGTTCTGATGCAGCCGGTGCCACTACCCGGCCGACTGTGGCAAAAACCTGGTATATATTTTGCCAGTCCTAAAGCGAAACAGTAAAGTAGACCGTATGAAATGGCGATATCTTTACAGGTGGTTTAACCTTGATTTTGCCTTTCTCTCTTTTGGTTTATACGAAAAGAGTTCTTCAATGTGTTAAATTCGTTATACCATTCTAGACTGATATGACTTATAATATTGCATAGGAACATTATATTATACAGATAACAAAATAAACCGCATACATGATTTCTGACACACAATTTAATATGAACAACAACAACAACAACAACAACAACATCACACTGAGATTGCAAAGCCAAGCGAGAGTGGGACATCTGTGACATTATGGTTAGATTATACCATTAAGTGTGTATAGAAGATGAAATACCGCAGAAAACAGGGCAGGAAGGAATGGTTGGTATCATATATATTGAAATTCTTTCTGGGTTATTTGACAAAGAAAAATATACAAAAAAGGTTGAACAGTGTCTGCAGACAGCAACATTGTGACAGCTTTTTCTCGGGTACCTCCAGGGTGTTTTTGGGTATTTTTAGTTTCTGCCGGGTGATTGTCTATCATGGCGGCTGGTTCAAAATCGAGCAGCTCATCATATGTTCAAATTGCCGATAAATTTGACAGAACAAATCAGTCTTTCCAGCAAGGTAGGTCATTTGTTGCAACGAAATATTGGGAATAGGTTTTTCTGGAGACGTGCCGGTCAAATGTTCTACATAATAATTAAGGAATTATGGTATAGTCTAAACTTAACGACGAAAACGTTAGATTTAAATAATACATACATGTTAACATCAGGCGTATTTCTACAGCATGCGATTTGACCAAGGCGCAAATGCGATTTCAATATTATGAAGCGAAGAAAAGCCAAAAGTCAAAAGTCAAAAATAAATTAATAGTATTTTAATGCTATAGTAATTTTTATGTTGCTGGCATTTTTTAATTTCCAGCATTGTGTTATGCATAGGTAGGAAAATTCCCACAACATTCACTCTGACAATGCTGCAGACTGGATAGTTAACATTTTCCCGCTAATGCTCACTAAAGTAAACTCGTGGGCATCATAGATCATGAGCTGAATATCTGTCTCAATTTTGATACCGATTGACAAAGAACTGAACGAGAAAGATATGAATATAATCTGAATAATATCCCTGACAGTAAAATTTCGTCATGGCGCAGATATTGGGAGGTATGAAATTATTAAAATTTTAGCCTATTCATGTAAAGAACCCAGAGGTATAGGGATATTCATCTGTAAATCTGCGAGATCGAAATATGTTTACCTTGGTCCTACCTCCTCGCTCACCGCCCTGCCAACTCATATTCTCCCCAATCTGAATGCCTAATAGTTCTTTGTTCTGAATAAATAAGCGAAACCACCTCTCGACGAAAGCATGCACTTAATTGAACTAGATTTCACATGATATCAGCACACTAACTACTTAAAATTGTCTTGAGAATCAAAAGGGTGACATTCAAGTATTGTGTATGCCTTAGCCAATAGCCTGCTAAATCGGTATATATCCTGGATTGATTCCTCTATATGCAAACACTCACATAATTAAAACAAAAAGAAAAAAAGGACCTGATCCTTTGGGTCACGTCGTTCTACTTCCTGTAACCGTGTCAGTTCGTTTCTATGGGCATTCAATTTCCTCCGAGCACTGGATTCCCCTTCATCATACAGCACGATTCTTTCAATTTCTTTATAACTCTGAAATTGACATGTTATTTAAAGCTCCCATCTCTTTCAGGTCTGGGTGAAATATATCCTCAAAAAACGACATCCTCCTGGATCCTTACTGAATCTATAGTGTTCTCATCAAGTTTTGCTGTAACGTATTGCTGTATCATTGTATCGTGGTATGATTTGCATGCTATAGAATTTTCACTTCGGAGTGATATCGCCTTTGTTACTGCTAGTAATTCCACTAAAAGAATCATTTTCCCGACAACCTCCTTCCAGTTCGGAAAAGAAGATAAGATGTGACAGTTATAGAATCATTCATCCACAGAAGTAAACGCTGTCAAAGGGCTTTTTATACCAGGAACAATAATCCAGGTATATTATTCTCCACAGTACACATCTAATTTCGTAAAATATTCTTATAATTGTGTCAATACAACACACTTTCACGAAATTCTTTGCGTTTGACTAATGACTGACGAAAGTACATTTCTCATTCGGTTAGCACAACAGGACTGTTTTTTATAATCCGCGGGTGGTTGGGTAGGTACGGGTTCCTGTTGCTTCAGTGTATTTTGCTGAGAAGCAACAGGAACCTGATATTACGGTTTTTACAACAGCATGAACTTTCAACACTAGCATATTATTTTTAGAATGATAAAGGATTTCGAATGTTCATTCCATCGCAATAGAGAATTTCTTCGAAGGTATGCTGGTCTTGTCTATTACCACGGCTCTTACTCGAGCGTAGTCTTTCGATAGCAACCGTTGTCTATTGTTGCCGAATTTTTATTCTCATGTAAGTCATGTTCATTTCCACTGCATTCGTCCACGAGTTGGTCAGGTTATAAAACACTTAAATCACCCAGCACAACAGACCAGGGCATGTACCGCGACGTCATATTTATCACAGCTGTCAATTCGAGGATTGAGTTTGTGACGATAGGATTGTTGTGTTTCGATCCGAAACAATAAAAAAACATTGCTTATGTGTTCCTCCCTCCCCACAGAAGTGGATTCCCATTCTCCAATTTTCGGTCCCAACTTTTCCGCGTATTTGTACTGGGCCTCGAAAGAAAAGCAAAAATGTCTTCAGAGGGAACTAAAAGCGTATTGTTTTCTTCAATGGTCTCTAATTGTTCAGTGTGATTAAAATGACACTCGGACGGTTTAATCTGAAGAAATTTGATACGATGCTTACAGAGAGAAAATGTTGTACTATTGAATAGATGAACAGTACGATAAGGTATGTCTATTTTATTATACCTTTGCAGAAATATGTCACAAATATCGGACAAAGCTAGGTTCTAACCACGTTCGACCGGTTCGGTATGGATTGTTGTATTCTATCGAGAAGTGTGGCTGGGAGAATTGTAATCCAAATTACCTTACAGGGCGATCTGATTGGAGGGATGTGCATGCCGTATTGTCGAATAATTGTGTTCGTCGAGAGATAAATGGAATTTCATGTCGTGTTATATACATTACATGTCGTTGTATCATTGTCAAAACAGGTGCGTTACACCTATCAAGAATGTTAATTTCATCTGTGCGAAGCTCACTGGGCATGTTTGTAAAGTCGAGTAATTGTGAAGGTGAAATCGAACCCGCAGTGCATTTGTCTGTCTATTTGGATGTCTTGGTGTAGTGCGTGGTGCCCAAGACATTCGTCATTCTTTCAACGGTAAAGGGGCAATTTTGAACAAAGTTTTTGCTACCTTGAAATGAACATCCGACGATGTTTCTAAAAGTCAACGGCTATCTATGAAAGCCCACGCTCAACTAAGAATCACAATATAGCGACTATTTTTGTTACATGCAGAAACAGTAGACCAATAAATCGGGATATGATCTTTCCACACCAAAATCACAGGCCATATAGTAATTTTCCCTCGTTTACTAACAAATCTAGCGACCTACAATTGAAATTAATATCATTTTTCATCCCGAGTATAGAAACATTATATACTACACTATGAAATTGAGTTGTATTTACTAAATATAATGGAATAAGTACAACTTTCCAAAATAATATATAGAAAATAAACTCCTTCTAATTGACAAAATATATTATATATGCCCTTGTTATATTTAATACGTAATGAGCTATCCTCCTCATATCATTAGATGGTCATGGAATCCCATCTACATTGTACTTAGCACATTTTCAGGGGAAGGATGAGTCGAATTTCAGTGCATATAATCAGACGTTGAAATTAATTGATTTTAGAAACGAAAGAAGTTAGATTTAAGAACGGCTGATTGCAATTTTTGACAGACAAGACCAAGACCACATAATGAAATGGAATGCCCGTCCGGATCGCTATATAACACCACACCTAATGTAGTCCCAATACGATAAACAGAGTCTGTCTCCATATTTCTTGTAACAACAGGCTCATACGCCCATAAATAGAATTACACACTGACTCTATTGTGTAACCGGGGTTTTTCTTTTGCCGTAATGACCCGGCGCACAATGGGTTTCACTTGTGCCCCGGTGTTCAAGTAGCAAGAACCGGGTGTTCATGCCGATCAAATCCGGGGTAATATTTGACATGAACACCTCCCTAGTTTCAAGAGACACACTGTCTTCTTTGTCTGGCATGGGCATTCGTCTGCGCGAATCGCCTGGTCGCCTTCTGGAATTAGCAGGTGTTCGTGTAGAAATAAGTGGGTGAGTGTTAAAGTAATTTATTAACCCGTACCCGGTGTTCAAGTGATTTATCAAACATTTTAAGATTAATCATTGAAAGAACGAACAATGTCCGTTGAAGCGTGCGACGGGAGATAACTCGTATGAAAATGATACAAAAGCCTTTTGATATCGAACTTTCAAGTGAAATTTCGAGAAACACAAGCTCAATTCATCTTCGCATTTCAAGTTAAATGCTACACTAGCGTTCCGTCACGTGTAGTGTTCGACTTGGATATGCGAAGATGGCTCAATTGAGCACCACTAAATCACAAGTCAGCTTTGATAAATGTCAGTCAAATACAGAATTACTTCCCATTATTGGAGTGACAAGCTACATGTATCGTTATAGGATCTGCATGGAAATACGCCATGTAAATTTCACACTTTGGTTTATTTTGCTGCCAGTCACATACCTTCTTGTCGAGTGACACCAGCGTCGTCGCGGTCGTGCATTCTTGCTGTAGTTTCACTGAATCCAGTCACAATTTCTTTTTGTGAGCGTTACACTATATGCCTTCTGATATACATACATTAAAACAGCGACTGCCTCAAATATAGGTCTAATCTTTGGTTGTCGCCTGCTGATCGTTGATTGCAGACTAAGCAGTCAAAATATGACGCGTCTGTATGTCGTAACGCATCAATTTTCTGCCGTACGTATATGTGTGGGTACAAGTCAAATGTGTACCGGTAAACGTGAATTTCTGTTAGACATTCCCTTAATTATAGGCCTAGTATGATATCATGCGTATGGACATAGGGATATGTAATTTGTATGTCTGCATATTTTGCTTCATATGCGTTTCACGTAATGTAGATTGTGACACGTATATATATATCAATTACATATATCTTTTTGTTACAAATCTTTGTAACGATAACGTGAGAGTTACGGACCAGTCAAACGGGTTGTGGAAGTTATGTTTCGTATGCAAATGTGTTGTTTGTCCTGAAACAACCATGATGTGTTACACAATACGGCCATTGTGTAAGTTATTTATCGCCTTCGACATCGGGGTACATGCAGAATGAACACTCACACCAGTCCGATTTAAATACCTCGGTATTCAAATCGGACTGGTGTGAGTGTTCATTCAGCATGAACCCCTCTGTCTCAGGCGATAACTATTACGTATTTACTTGCATGCTTTTGGGTTTTACTGCCCTCAATCTCGTGTGGCAAAGGTACTTTTCAGGGTTAGCTATCAATTCGACCGTTCCGAAATGTGCCTTTCGCCAAGAACCGTAGTAATGGACAAGACCAGCATACTGCCGAACAAATTCTCTAGCGTGATGGAATGAACATCCGAAATCCTTTGTCATTCTAAAAGTAATATGCTAATGTTGAAAGTTCACACTGTTGTAAAAACCGTAATAATGTGATGTCTAGCACTGTAATATCAGTTGTCTTCATTGCATTGTGTAAACGTCCTGTCTGTGTCTTGCGTGATGTAGTAATATGCTAATGTTGAAAGTTCACGCTGTTGTAAAAACCGTAATAATGTGATGTCTAGCACTGTAATATCAGTTGTCTTCATTGCATTGTGTAAACGCCCTGTCTGTGTCTTGCGTGATGTCCTCAGTGCTTTATGGGGTGGATGGAGGGTGTTTGGTTCCATGCTGCTTCAAAGATTTCTTCCTTGATTTCAAAGATTTCTTCTTTGAAGTAGAAGGAACGCAACATGACTGGGTGGTGCTTAGTTGGTTCGTCGCGATATGAATGAAACTATGTTGAAAGTGACGTTAAATCCTATTCACTCACCTTGCTTTATAATCCACGTTAAGGAAATATATTAGTGCTCAATTTTAATGAATTTACGGTATTTCCCTTCCTTGTTTCTAACATGGCTCTTCCCATATTTAACAGTTTTAAGAAGGATAACGCTTCAAGTCTGTGTTCTATTGGCATACAACGGCTTTGGTTCGGGGTCATACCCGAAAATGAGAAAATCTGGAAGAAACAGCTTTTTAAGTTTGTACATAATCACTGACGGCACACGGCTATACATGTCGACCGCAAATTGGTCATTGTACACAGACATGCCTCCAGAAGTAAGGTGATCTTTGTAAGCTGCGTACGCTTTCTCCAGTATACCTTCTCTCCACATTTCTGTATTGTTCTCAAATAACCCTACCGAAATATGTGGTGGGGTAGATTCATGCGGTAGGTAGCCTTTAGCCTTGAAACATTCCCATAACTTCAGCACCATCTCACCGTAAGTAGTACAATTTTTCACTTTCTTGTAGTGATAAACAAACTGAACAATTTTCCCCTTCATATAATTTTTGGCCTGGCTATCTGGCTTGGGATCATAATCAATAAAACCTGAAATTTTAGTGTTCTTCATAATGCGGACCGTGTCGTCTTCCATTGACTCGGCTTTACCTATATATTTATAAGGATATTGACACGGTGAACAAAGTTGGTAGATTGGTGCCCAGTGGTGATCGAGCTTTTTTTTTGTTTGTGTAATAAATGTGAGAAACTCAGTAAATGTTAGGTCGTGTCCGCATTTCTTCGACTTTACAGTAGCATTCCGTCGAACAGTTTTAATCATATCAGTACCCACTTTCAACCAGTAATAGCTTTGCGGACTGAGAAACTTGTTCACGTAAGCTGACAATAACCTGAAGTAAGGGTTCCTAACGAAAAGAAACATAGTCCCAGAACACAGTAGATTGGCTTTAGTCTTTATATCCACTTGATTGAAGAATTTCTCCCCCAGCTTGAACTGTACGTTATCAACCACCTTGTGTAGGACGACATCCGGAGATTTTGTGTAGTTTATCTTGCCTTCTAGGATTCCAAACGCGGCAAACCAAAACGAAGATCCTATTTTCGGGATGTTGCAGTATCCCAAGTTGTGGCGGGCACTCACCAAGATGCGTGCGTCGGTCGAGTTCCGCTCATATGCCATCTCAGCTATCGCATCTTTACACACATTCCGAAGTAAAGTTTCTTCCGTCTAAGACAGCGAAAAAAGGAAAAGCATCATTAAAATATACATGAGCAAAATCACTCAGTGAAGAAAATTGAGCGATCTAATTTACTCCATGCAATCAGCATGAATAACACGTGAATGACAAATATTTTGTAATTTGAACTGGGAAATTCCTTTCTATAACCATATTTGCCCGCACAATTTCTCTTCTTCCATGTACCAAATTGTTCGCCGATTCTCTGGAACGAAGCAAACAACAAAATTTCTGAATTTTCTTTGTATCTTTTTTTTCGTGTTTCGTGTTTTCCGTCTTTCATGTCCATTTCGTCGCATTAAATTGTTTCAGCTAAAATGGCTTGAAAGTAATTTATTGCGCGAAAACTAACTATTCTGTATCATATTAATTAATTTGTGAGAGAAAATAGCGAAAAAAAAAATCGGTCAAAACAAGTTTGCTAAAAATGGCCTCCGAGATGATGACGTCATCCATATATAGTATGGATGGCTTCAGCCCTATACCCTGATGGAGAATGAAAATAAGGCCTGGGCATGTAATTAACCACTGTCAATTTTGTCTGTACATGGCTGCCATCATTGATTTATGCAAATTAATCAATTTTAATAGGTATAGGCCTACATACATTGATCAAGGAGTGATATTTCATGATTGTAACACCACAGATTCATACAAAAAACTCTATTGGACTTACTGTAACACTTACTTTGTCTTTGTCTTTCTTGACTGATGACATAACCTGGAGGTTTTGGCGGCCATTTTGAATTTATGCAAATTATGTTAACTCAAAAGTGGTTGATTATGGTTTCAATGAATAGCTTGATATCAAAAACTCATGCATAGACACCAAAACCAACTTCATATCAGACTTACTGTTAAAGTTAGACCAATTTAACCAAATTTGGTTAATGCCGCTTTTTGGGGGTAGGGGTAACTTTTGTTGACATTTGTCACCATACAATATCATGAATCATAAATATGATGCATGGAGTTATCAAAAGACTTAATAAGGAAACTTCTGACCAATTTTGGTTGCTTTATCTACAAAATTGGGTGTATGAGGAGTGATCGAATTTTGAGCGACTTTCAAACTGAAAGTGATTTTTTGGCAAAATTTTGCTAAATAGCGTGTTTTTGTGCTGAAAATGAAGGATT
Organism: Hanleya hanleyi; assembly: GCA_036873755.1. Lineage (NCBI taxonomy): Eukaryota > Metazoa > Mollusca > Polyplacophora > Lepidopleurida > Hanleyidae > Hanleya > Hanleya hanleyi. The sequence goes on along the minus strand of JAVTVY010034644.1, from coordinate 2,826 downwards.
ATGGTATTGAACCAGGCTATGTGTTAGTTATGTCTAAACATGATAAATAAATGTTACATTTGAATCTAATGCTGCCTACTCTTGAATTATTCCATGAAAACTGAAATTTGCTATTTGGGCTGATTGGCGTCAAGGCGTAATCATGTATTAGGCTGTGCAGAAAAAACGTACTTGATCTGGGAGTGTTACCCAAACTTTTTCCAAGGGTCTCAACATACAGAACAGGAAAATACCAAGTTTTGCTGTAAAAGAGAGATGTACACAGAAACCCCCCCAGAGCCTATACTAATAGGGTTAAAGTAGAATGTTCTCCCATCTATATCATGTTTATATGGAGCTCGATCTGTCACACTGTCGGAATGCTGCGAGGTAAGTTCTTCATGCCTCTATAAGTCAACATTATATTTTAAGGTACAGTTTTCTTCCCTCGATTTAGAGTTTGATCTGTCGGACTGTCGTACTGTCGGAAGGAAAGTTGTTCTCTTCGTAATCTCTGCACAGTACACATTAAGGTAGAGTTTTTCCCCTCCCCATGGAGCCCGATCTGTCTCACCGTCAGACTGTGGTGAGGTAAGATTGTATTTACTCTAACGATTTGGGACAGTTGTTTCTACATGTCCCCAATTTTCAAAGGTCGATTCATGCACCTTTCCCAACAGAATACTGAAAATGTATGCATGTATCAGAGTCCGCTCTAGGTAAAATATAGGAAACCGGACACTGGTCTCCAGGGACCACCGCTTCTTTCACAGCTGGGGTTGGGGTCGTATGAACGCATGTACCTATCCTCGTGGTGTTCATGCGAGAAATCTCAGAATAGAACTATTTTTTTTATCTGTGTAAGCTGTACACGGAGTTGACAAAGCTGACAAGGTATAGCTTAAGAGCTCCGCACTATAAACCGTTATATAAACCGTTATATTTATATAAACCTGTATATGTAAATATGAGAAGTGATTTCTTAATTTGAGAAAATATTACTAACATGGCAGTGTGACTAACGTCACAGGACCTACGAAGTACAGTAGGCATTAGGACTCGAACGCGAACTGAACTCTTGGAAATCCCCACCCCCAGTTGAAACCCTGCCTATATTAAGATGGGCACCGCCCAAGTCAGAATCGCCAGTGATTTTCATCAAAAATCACCAGAAATTTTCATCAAAAGTAGGTCAGCTCAGAACTTGTTGGTAACAGTCTCCTAATGCGCCTTCATTCCAAAATAAATAACGATCGCCGATTTAATTTTACAATTTTTTAATTAAAGGAAACAGATTGAATAATATAGGTTCAGTAGATTTCAAGCTTTACGTGTGAAAATACATTTACATCTCTTTAATGGTTTTCAGTGCCCTTGTACAGGATCAAAACAACTTTTTGAATCACATTATTTTCCCAACAATACAACAAATTTTTATATATAGTACTATAGTAGAAAGGTAGCATTTATGTAGTTTACGGTAATTCAACTCAAGACCAACACCTTCTATGCACAAGATAATAATGATTCTATGTCATTCTCCTGAGCATAACCGGTACAAGGACGAATAAATAGCGTCTCTACATCACGTTGTTATCTAGATATATGAGACAACACATTTTGGGCATCGGCAATCTGATGAATGTACTATTCCGGTTTTCTTGTTTCACATTATATTCTATGGCGGTTGATCGGTGATTTTCTTCATTGATAAACGTTAAACCACCTCAGCTTCGTTGTGTGAATCGGAATTGCTGTGACATACCAACACACTCCGTGGCAGTGATTCTGTATCCCCTAATCAAGGAATCAAAATGGATCAGTCCACAGAAAATACACGGCACATTCTTGTACTCCCAGCCTTATCACATTTGATGACATGTTTAGCGGGCTGTTTAATGTCTAAGCTAGGAAATGTTCCAGGGTAGTTGACAGGCACGCAATAAGATACTATAGTATCTGCTATACAGGAGGGTTGTGATGGGGGCGAATTAATAGTGGGTGATTTGACTTCAATAAAAAACAGCATTGAAACACATCAGTAAAATACATCAAACGTGCACATGTATACATGGCTGTTTTGGGAGTTCAACTCAACAGTTTGTTTATGTGTATATTAATATTTCTACATTGCCTAGAAATAACTACAGACTTGTACTACCTGTACTTGGAGGAAATATTAAAAAACAATGAGCAAATTATTAAAGACTTATATTCACCTGTGACACCCTCATACATGTATGCACTGATGAAGCCAAATATTTAAACACACACACGGGGGGGGGGGGGGGTTAAATGTTCTTGATTTAGCTCTACCAAAAGACACAAGAATACTAGAACATATGTAATAATACCTACTAAAAGTATATTGGATCATATTTAGCTTTATCCACCACCTGTAGCATAAACAAGATATCTGAGGGCAATTATTATGTGTTTCTTCATTGTGCTTGTGCAAAATCTGAATATCTCTGAGACTGTATGCAGTGTGAAGGGTTACCCTAGAGGACACCGACCACTGTAATTTGATGTGACAAGCAGCACGAGTAGAAACAGCCTTATCTCAGTGGGCTTGGATATAAATCACTGTTAAAAACCACAAGGCTCGGATAGAGCCTCTCTCTGTGTTTGTTCCAAGGAGTAAGTGTTAATTATCAATCTAATTTTAATCAGAATTATTTCAGATCAGAACTTGCTGGTAACAATGCCCTAATGCACGTTTATGCCAAAAATCAAGGTTCTAATGTCAACAGTTCTCCTTATTTTGCCGACGAAAGGATTTGGATGGACTGACTGACTGCCTGACTGACTGACTCATTACCGGACAATTTGCGATCTGTAGCCTAC
>JAVTVY010034643.1:0-14373 GCA_036873755.1 Hanleya hanleyi | reverse complement strand
GGAAAGTGTTGGTGTCGGTGTTGGTGTCCGGTTAGACTTTTATGTTTAGGCTGGACTTAGAAAGTTTTCTGGGTTGATCTTTGTTGTTTAGGCTGGACTAATTTTGACTTCTTATTAGGCATGAGATGCAGTACATTGTATATACAGTCATACATACCAAATCACATACAGTATATTCCTTTATAGTATTTACTAATAGTTTTTGACATTATTTTATTTCAGAAGTACAATATCAAAATAATTGGCGGGGGAATCCCGCAGTACCGAACCCCTGTTAGTTTTTAATTTCGTGTCGCCTTAAATGAAGGACACCATTTTCTTAAATTTTATCAAATTCTCATTGACCCTGAAGCTTTTGCACAACCATATCTGTGTCCACACATTTAACTTACTATATTAATTAAAAGTGAGTTTGAATCAGTTTGTGAGCTCAGTCTTTACCCGTGCACATTATTATGGAGCATTACAGTATGATTGGACACAGTTGTCATTGCATTCTTTTATTTGCATACAAATGTCAGTGCTCCAGATAAATTTTTTTTATGAAGAGTACTATACTCCTCCAAATTTGTTCGAAGGAGTATCGCTTGTCATACCAGGAGTATTGTTTCTTGCCCAGGCCTGTACTGTAATATTTTCTATGGAAACCTATTATGGGTTACCTAAAATCTCCTAGGGTAACCTGAAATAGGTCCCCTAACGGGAAAATTAGGGTAACCTATGTTCACCTAGGATAACCTGTTTGATTGACGGCATCTAATTAACGTATTCCTTTGAAAACATTTAAATAAATGTCATTATTTCATCATAAAAATAATGTCTTTACTACTTTATTTTTATTTCCAATCCCATGTATAAGAACTGTGTATTCAGATTTGTATTAAGAGGTGAACTGCGGTCAAATAGCCTACCAAGTCTACTGAATTTCACCAGAATATAAATTTCCATCTGTTATTTATCTGTATTTCATCATTGAAAACTGCTGAAATGACGAGAGATTACATATGGATAAATTCTTGAAAAATGAGAAACCTGCTTGAATTCTGCAGATTTCTCATCCATTGATCATGATAGATTTAGATTTAAAATATCACGAATTATCAAAAGTTTTTCGGAATTATTAACTTTTAGTTGCATAACAACAACAACGTGCGCGAATACCTTGTTTACATCACTTGTCCACCAAACAATCGGTCAATGCGTGGTTGACGAACACTTATTTATGACATCATGGATCTTTTGTGCCTTCAAAATCTCTTTAATTCTTTTGTCTTTGGTGATTTTAAAAATTACTTTCTGTTTCGTTCTTTTGGATTATGGTACTGTCAAAGTTGCTCCATGTGCTCAACGTATGTTGTTCGTTTGAGAGGTACGAGTTTACTCGCGCCGCACATGCGATACAATCACAAATTCTATTGGTCAATTCAGTTAAAAGCGTCCTCCGATTGGATTCACTATTGCCGAAGTTGAAAATGTACTCGTCATGTTACAACAACAACATGCGGTTACGACACAGTATGTGTTCCGGTATCTTTATGCATTGATTTTGGCGATAAGGCATATCAGCTATTTATCGGGCGTATTTGTTACGCCTAGATTTCAGCATGCATGCGTTTTTGAACTATTTGTAGGCGTAAATTACGCCAATACGCCCCTTATCTGGAGCACTGAATGTGAAGGTTTACCACAGTGCAAGTGTCCCATTGCATGCTTGAAATGATAGATTTAGTCCTGCTATTGCACTGTTATTAGCTTTGTTTGTTCACATATCATCACACAAAGTTACACCAAGAACGTGCTCAAAATTGCACACCTATTGTTCCTAACTATACATAAACATGTATTCATCAGATCTATGCAATAGGATGTGTAGGCTTACTTTTGAAAAAAAATGTAATCTTTATTGGTAGTTATTGTCCCCCGCTACTTAGTAGGGGGGGGACTTAGAAACACCGGTGTCCGTGATTCCGTAATTCCGTAATTCTGTAATTCCGTAAGATTTTCTTGTCCGGACAATAACTCGTGAACGATTCAACCGATCAACTTCAAACTTGTGGTGTGCCTTGACATTGGCGAGAGGACGGTTGGGATTGTTTTTCAGCAATGTGCGTAATCCAATATGGCCGCCGTCAGCCATTTTGGATTATAAGCAGTACGATCTTAGGTTTTCTTGTCCGGACAATAACTCGTGAACGATTTAACCGATCAACTTCAAACTTGGGGTGTGCCTTGACATTGGTGAGAGGATGGTTGGGATTGTTTTTCAGCAATGTGCGTAATCAAATATGGCCGCCGTCAGCCATTTTGGATTATAAGCAGTTCGATCTTAGATTTTCTCGTCCGGACAATAACTCGTGAACGATTTAACCGATCAACTTCAAACTTTGTGTGTGCCTTGACATTGGTGAGAGGACGGTTGTGATTGTTTTCCAGCAATGGGCGTAATCTAATATGGCCGCCGTCAGCCATATTGGATTATAAGCAGTTGGATCTTGTCCGGACAACAACTCGAGAACGATTCAACCGATCTACTTCATATGTGGGGAGTGCCTTGACATACTGGATTTCATTGGATTTTAAGCAGTTTGATCTTGTCCGGACAATAACTGGAGTGCGATTCAACTGATCTACTTCAAACTTGGGGAGTGCCTTGACATCGGTGAGAGGACGGTTTGGATTTTTTTTCAGCGATGTGCATAATCCAATATGGCCACCGTCAGCCATATTGGATTATAAGCAGTTGGATCTTAGATTTTCTTGTCCGGACAATAACTCGTGAACGATTTAATCGATCAACTTCAAATTTGGTGAGAGGACGGTTGGGATTGTTTTCCAGCAATGTGCATAATCTAATATGGCCGCCGTCAGCCATATTGGATTGTAAGCAGTTGAATCTTGTCTGGACAATAACTCGAACGATTCAACCGATCTACTTCATACCTGGGGAGTGCCTTGACATTGTTGAGAGGAGGATTAGGATTGTTTTTCAAGGACGTGCTTAATCCAATATGGCCACCATCGGCCATACTGGATTTCATTGGATTTTAAGCAGTTTGATCTTGTCCGCACAATAGCTGAGTACGATTCAACTGATCTACTTCAAACTTGGGGAGTCCCTTGACCTTAGTGAGAGGACAGTCATGTATTATGTTTTATGGATGTGCATAATCCAATATGGGTGCCATCTGCTGTATTAGATTATGTTAAGCTCATCAGCGATATCTCCATTTTCAAATCATACTCTTATCAATGATATGAGATATCATCGACCCCAAAAAATCGACCATAGAGATCCATGGCCCCCGCAGCAGCAGCGCCAGTTATGGTGGATGTAATCCACCATAACTGGTGCTGCTAGCGGGGGACATGGACCTCTATGGTCGATTTTATAATATAGTTCCTCCTTCAATCCAACCTCAACATCACTAAACATAGAAATCATATTTCTTGATAAATTTATTATTTTAAATGATGTGCATTGTCAATGATGTGCAACCTCAAATGATGTGCCATCCTGAAGGGCTCGATCTTTTTGCGAAGCTGCATATATCTCTTATATGTGATACTAACCTATTAGGTAGGAGATGCAGTGTACATTGTAGGTTTATACTTGGTGTAAGAACGCACAAGACAAAGCCTACAATAGCCTGTCTGATCTCAACAATGCGTCTAGACGTGACCCTTTTCAGCTGCACAAAAGCCTCAACAATGCATTCTTACATCAAGTATCGACCTGTTACATATACACAAACACGTCAAATCAACTACAATATATTCCTTTTAGTAATTACTAATAGTTTAATGACGTTATTTCATTTCAGAAGTACAATATTAAATATTAAGCCCTGGTGGTTTGGAATTTTGTGTCGCCTTTAATGAAGAACACCATTTCCTTCAATTTTGGTATCGAATCCCATTCCTCGTCATGATTTAACCTAAAGATTTTGCACGAACCATATTTGTCCAGGCATTTCACACTCACATCTCCGACCAAATTTCAATTGTACATGTATTCATAATGACATGTATAAGCTTACTTTTGGAAAAAAAGGTAATCTTTATTTCAAGTTTTATAATATAGTTCATCTTTCAATCCAACTTCAACATCACTGACAAAGAAGTCAAATTTTTATTGCAATATGTATTGTCAATGCCAGTGATGTGCAACCTGAAGGGCTCGATCTTTATGCGAAGCTTCATGTTATTGACAAAACCCAACCTATCCAGCAGTAATCACACGGGACTGACCTATCCAAAAGTAATATCACACTGGACTGTCCTATGCACCAGTAATCTGACGGCACTAACCTACATGTATCCATCCTACATGCGATAAACTTATATACCAGTAATCCCACATGGGACTGATGTTATTGCCTGTACCAGATAATCTATTCCAGACATTATTGTCTGTACCACATCACCTATTCCAGACGTTATTGTTTGCTCTACATGTATGCATTCAATACTGCTGCACCTTCGGCGGATGACCCCGCAAGGCGAGCTGTTGGGGTTCTCAGAATCCTTGTTACACACCCAGAGTCTCTTTCATTCTATAAATTTCTGTAATTCAAGAAAAATATTTTACATTTATTCATTTTGTTGTTGGAGTAAATGTGAACGTTAAACCAGCTATGTTAAAGACAAAATTGCATGTATCTGGTAACGGGTAATTTTATAAACTCAACACTGGAATCAGCATGCTTAATAATGATACAAATTATATAATGTTTCTCACATTATAGAGGCCTGATCAATGATCAGTGAGTGAGTGAGTGAATAGGGTTTAACGTCGCTTTCAACATTTTTTTAGCTATATCACGACGGGGAAGGGAGGGGAGGGGGAAGGGCAGGGGCTACCTACTTGTAACAGAGCAGATCTAATGCTGCCATTTTATAGTGCTGTCCCACTGAAATATCATGCCGTAGGCAGACATGACACCCCACTCAGTCACATTATACTGACACCAAGCGAACCAGTCCTTGTTCTATCCTCTTAATGCTGAGCGTAAGCGAGGGAGCAACAAGTTCCATTTTTCAAGTCTTAGGTATGACCTGGCCTGGGATCGAACCCAGTACCTACCGCTTACGAGGCCGACGCTCTAACCATTAGACCACCGCAGCGCGGTTGATCAATGATCATCAAACAGTAGCCCAGAAATAGATTCTGCATTGTTTCTTGCACTCATTTTGAAAGCTTTTGAGTAAAGATTTCTGTTGCCAGTTTCTTGCATTCATTTTGAAGGTTTTTGAGCAAAAATCAGTTACGTAGCCATGGAAAAAGTATTTTTGGCTACCTGTCACTTGAGACAGTTAACTTATATTTCTACCTGTCTCATGAAAGAAGTACCTATCCGTGAAGTGAATATGGTAAATCACTGCATTTCTGCATGGTCCTGTACCAGCTTCTAATCAAAGAAAGATACTAGTACCATTTGATATGATTTTCACGGGGCGATGTAGGCCCGTAGGGACTAATGGTCCTGTTCTGTAGTCAGGAAAAATTGAGCTGCAGCTCTGTGTCTTGCTAACACAGCAAAAGATAGAGTTCTTACACGACAAGAAAGAGGTCTGAAACTTCCTTCTTTAGAATGTCCAGGTTTCTGTGTTTTTAATGTTCGCGTATAGTTGCAGGTCTGATATGTTTAAGTTACATTTCCATTTATCTAATTTTATGCGTGTTTTGGTTCATTTTCCAGTGGCACTACTTTCGTGCTCAAAATATGTCGTCTGCTAAACCACAGATTTTGAGAGGCGCATGTTGAGTGATTTTGTGGGACTAACTCATATTTCGCTTTGCCTGTATTCATTTACATTTTCATGAAATATGTGTGTTGAGTTACAGTTTGGAATTTTCGCCATTTAAGCTCACCCCCTCAAGACCCTCTCCATTATCTTTTTTATAGTAAGTTTCTAAAATCCAGTGATGGTCAAATCATTTACGTAATAATTTCCCTGTACTCAGAAATGTTTTCTTTTCATTCTACTTCTGAAATATTCATGAAATGTTGCAAGCATTTCCCCCTGATCTACAAAAAGAGCTCTGCATATCACAGTTTTGAAGCTGTAAGGTGACAGGGGAGATAACCAAATAGAACTGTAATACACTAGGAAGGAGGTTCATGAAACAATATGATGCCACAGAGAGGATGCATCCCAACATAGCTTCAGTCCATCTAACCATGAGGATTTTACATTGTATCTCAATACTCATTTTTACCCCTCGGCCAATTTTGGCCATGGGGTATTGTCGTCTTGAACATCCGTCTGTTCGTACGTCAGTACATGAGCGAGATAGACGGAAAACGGTTCCACTGAAGAATTCCAAATTTGGTATACTTATTTACCTAGTCAAGGACCAGAAGCCTATTGAATTGGGACCTGATTGGGTGGAAATCTTGGCGGCCATCTTTAATTTTATGCAAAATGGATAATGATCCATATCTCGGAAACCATTCAACTGTTCAATACGAAAGTTAGTACATGTATACATCATCGATACATTAAGCAACTTTCAATGAATTACCAAACCGGCTTTTCTGATTAGCTGGAAATCCTGGAGGGCATCTTTAATTTTATGCAAATTCGATAAGGATACATATCTCTGTTACCATTCAATTGTTTTATATGAAAGTTGGTATTCAATCTCGATGCATACAGATACTTTAAATCGGGACCTGATTGACTGAAAACCTTGGCCATCTTTAATTTATGCAAAAACTTTAATGATATATATCTCTGATATCATTTAAGTGTTCTATACCAAACTTGGTATACAGCATCGATGTATCAAGAGACTTGCAATGAATAACCACATCAGTTCCTCTGAGTGGAGAGAAGGATGGGCGGCCATCTTTAATTTATGCAAAATCATTAATGATCTCGTTCTCTGATACCGTTCAAGTGCTCGAAGTAAAATTTGGTATACATCATCAATGCATACTTAAGACAAACGACAGTTCTGGTTTCTCTGATTGGGTGGAAACCTTGGTGGCCATCTTTAATTTATGCAAAATTTTTAATGATGTATATCTCTGATACCATTTCAGTGTTCTATACAAAACTTGGTATACAGCATCAATGTATCAAGACACTTTCAATTAATAACCACATCAGTTCCTCTGAGTGGCAGGAAGGATGAGCGGCCATCTTTAATTTATGCTAAATCATTAATGATCTCTATCTCTGATACCGTTTAAATGCTCGATGTAAAATTTGGTATACATCATTGATGCATCAAGAACATTATGTAATGAAAACCGGTTTCTCTGATTGGACGGAGACCTTGGGGGTCATTCTAATTGCAAAATTTTTGATCATCTGTATATTTGTGACTTGACTGCTTGGTGTTCCTGACATCTTGGTTCAAATTGAATACATTATGAATGTACCCAGAGACGAGGGGTTTTCAGATGCACAGCTTCATATTGTTATTTACTGCTGAAGGATATGCTTTCAATTATCTGAAAACAGTGAAATTTTTACAAATGTTGGTAACATGCAGTGAAGACATTATTTTACCATTTCATCAGGTTGGTTTCATAATAAATGTCTGTCCCAGCAGTTTTTTTAAAATATATATACATGTATGTGTACAATTACCCTAATGCACTAGAGATCCTTGTTGAGAGGAATGTGTGAGAGTACAAGTATGGCTCTTCACCATGAGATGGAACATCAAAGAGTTGGTGGAATTATTCCAACAGTCTATTTTACATTTAAATAGCCCCGTTTCAGTGCCTAAGGCTCTAGTTTTTTCTCTTTTCCATTGCTCAATTACAGTGTGGTGTTAATTCATTAATACGTATGAAGTATTACTATTTTAAGAAAGATATAAGACATTATATTTCAAGGTCTGTGCTAAATGATATATAAGGAGCCATTCAAGTATTATGTATGCAAAAAATTGGATTTTTTGACTCCCCTCCCATAGCCCAGCGTGGGAAAAATCCTGATTTTCAGACCCCCCAATTGTTGTGTACGTAATACTTGAATGCCCCCTAATGGCACTCTTTTACTCTTTTATTTCAAGAACATGTAATATTCAAACAACATGTATAGATTCAAACTATAGACCAAGCATCGTTTTGTCACCTACTTTTAATCATTCCATAGATTATTTAACAATGAGTGATTGTTTGCTTTGTAATCAACCTTACCAAAATTATCCAGAACCCCCCCCCTCCCAAAAAACGAGAGATCCTGAAGGATCTTGGCGCCCACCATTATCCGATAATTGTAAGCTAATGACAAGAGGATCTTTTTGTCCATTGTTACTAAAACGATTGAGTTGTAATTTTGTTTACAGAATTTCGAATCTGATTGAAAAAGATCGAAAAAGGGACACTGGAAAACACCAAGATATAATCTTTCTAAGTTTCAGGAGTTTCAAGATTTCTAGAAACTGTACTTATGTCGGTTGTTATTGTACAAGGGAAATGAGCAAAGTTAGTCTGAAAGTGAATGTACATGTACAGAGGATCCTTCGTCTTCGTTTTGTATTTTTTTTTTTTTTTTTTTTTTTTTGCACGTGTCATCATTGGGTACTGGAAGCGAAGAAAAATCTCTTTGACACTTTGGCATACTTAAGATTTTATAATTAGGAACGAATGCTATTTCTGTTCTGTTTGCTGGACTAGTTTGAGATATCTCTTTTAAGATACCATGCTCGAAAGTATTAAGATGGTACAATACTTAATACTGAAGGGATCCGGTCCACGCAGTACTGTTGAAACTTCGAATTTGAAAATGTCTGAATCCTGATTATTTCCCTTGGATCGAAACATGCAGTAGTTTACAGTTGTAGAGTTGTGACATTGTGTCACAAGAGTGACGTCCCCTCATGTAGCTGACCCGCCAGCAGACAAAAGGGTGGGGTAGTTCACTTGCAACTGCATGGACTAAAGAAAATCGATTGAAAATTTGAAGAAATACATTTTAATTCCCAATTATTTGAACTCCTTGATATGGAAGGCGAAGATATGGATATTCTCTATAGTCAATATATAGAATATGCCACACCGTTTGATCCGCCGACTCTTGTGATGCAACGACACAACTCGGGAATACCGTATTAATTGGATTTTCGAATCGGACCAAAAAAGGTATCTTGCACAAGTAGGCCCCATGTGAGACCTGTGTACCAAATTTCAGAAAGATCCATGAAATATTCCCTGAGAATTCACGATAACAATGTTTCAAGGGGAAATTCAAAATGGCCACCTGACAGCCATATTGGATTTCCGAATCGGACCAAGAAAGGTATCTTGCACAACTGGGCCACAAGGGGAATCTGTGTACCAAATTTGAGGAAGATCCATGGAGTACTTCTTGAGAAGTCACGATAAAGTTTCATTGGGAAATCCAAGATGGGCGCCTGGTGGCCATATTGGATTTTCGAATCGGACCAGAAAAGGTATCTTGCACAACTAGGCGACAAGGGGAACCTGTGTAACAAATTTGATAAAGGTCCATGCAGTACTTTCTGAGAAATAGCAATAACAAAGTTTCATGGGGAAATCCAAGATGGCCGCCTGATGGACATATTGGATTTTGGAATCGGACCAGAAAAGGTATGTTGCACAACTGGACCACAAGGGCAACCTGTCTATCAAATTTGAGAAAGATCCAGGCAGTGCTTCCTGAAAAAATCACGATAAAGTTTCATGGAAAATCTAAGATGGCCGCCTGGTGGCCTTGTTAGATTTTCAATTTGAACCGAAAAAGGTATCTTGCACAACTAGATCATAAGGTGAACCTGTGTACCAAATTTGAGAAAGATCCATGCAATACTTCCTGAGAAATGACGATAACAAAGTTTCCTGGAGAAATCCAAGATGGCTGCCTGGTGGCCATATTGGATTTTCAAATCGGACCAGAAAAGGTATCTTGCACAACTAGACCCCAAGGGGAACCTGTGTACCAAATTTGAGAAAGATCCATGCAGTAGTTCCTGAGAAAACGCGATAATAAGGTTTCATGGGGAAATCCAAGATTGCTGCCTGGTGGCCATATTGGATTTTAAAATCAGAAAAGGTTTCTTGCACAACTAGACCCCAAGGGGAACCTGTGTACCAAATTTGAAAAAGATCCAAGCAGTAGTTCCGGAGAAATCGTGGTAACAAGGTTTCATTGGGAAATCCAAGATGGCTGCCTGGTGGCCATATTGGATTTTCGATTCGGACCAGAAAAGGTAACTTGCTCAACTAGACCCCATGAGGGACCTGTGTACCAAATTTGGGAAAGATCCATGCAGTAGTCCCTGAGAAAACGAGATAATAAGGTTTCATGGGGAAATCCAAGATTGCTGCCTGGTGGCCATATTGGATTTTAAAATCAGAAAAGGTTTCTTGCACAACTAGACCCCAAGGGGAACCTGTGTACCAAATTTGAAAAAGATCCAAGCAGTAGTTCTGGAGAAATCGTGGTAACAAGGTTTCATGGGGAAATTCAAGATGGCTGCCTGGTGGCCATATTGGATTTTTGAATCGGGCCAGAAAAGGTTTCTTGCACAACTAGACCCCAAGGGGAACCTGTGTACCAAATTTGAAAAAGATCCATGTAGTAGTTCCCGAGAAATCGTGGTAACAAGGTTTCATGGGGAAATTCAAGATGGCTGCCTGGTGGCCATATTGAATTTTCGAATCGGACCAGAAAAGGTTTCTTGCACAACTAGAACCCAAGGGGAACCTGTGTACCAAATTTGAAAAAGATCCAATCAGTAGTTCCTGAGAAATCGCGGTAACAAGGTTTCATGGGGAAATCCAAGATGGCTGCCTGGTGGCCATATTGGATTCTCGAATCGGACCAGAAAAGGTTTCTTGCACAACTAGACCCCAAGGGGAACCTGTGTACCAAATTTGAAAAGATCCATGCAGTAGTTCCTGAGAAATCGCGGTAACAAGGTTTCATGGGGAAATCCAAGATGGCTGCCTGGTGGCCATATTGGATTTTCGAATCGGACCAGAAAAGGTAACTTGCACAACTGACCCCAAGGGGAACCTGTGTACCAAATTTGAAAAAGATCCATGCAGTAGTTCCTGAGAAATCGCGGTAACAAGGTTTCATGGTAAAATCCAAGATGGCTGCCTGGTGGCCATATTGGATTTTCGAATCGGACCACAAAAGGTTTCTTGCACTAGACCCCAAGAGGAACCTGTGTACCAAATTTGAAAAAGATCCATGCAATAGTTCCTGAGATATCGCGGTAACAAGAATTGTTTACGGACGGACGACGGACTGACGGACCACGGACGAAAAGTGATTTGAACAGCCCACCATCTGATGATGGTGGGCTAAAAAAAACAAAAAAAAAACAAAAAAAACCAGTTGAATAACTGCCCAATATATGAAATATACCCATGTCCTCTTAAATTTAACCATTGTGTATGTTGAATAAACCAACATGGATACTCCCGCTTGCCATGTACGGATTTCGCGATCTATCACCGCGATGCTTACTCTTATTGGCATTAAATCTTTATTGGTATCTTTATAAATACTATATTTCAAATCAATAACAAATAGCGGCTGTCTGCATGAATGCTGTTCGATTTTGTAGCGCTCTAAACATCTATTTTTAGAAATGAGAAAATCTAAGTCTACGTCCTGATTGGCTCAGGCCTCAATGGCAATAACCATTGAGAACAGCGGGATGCCACATATCCAGACCTGTCTGGTGCATCTTTACAAGTCCAGGTAAATCGTGAATCCCCGCACAGGGTTTACCTGGACATTTTTGGTGATTTGAGTGAGTTCTTGAGTTCAATCTCGAACATTTATTTTGAATTAGCATGTCGGTATCCCAAGCCGGCGCGTTTTGCCTTGACTATCGATGTCGATTTCAGCCTGACATCAAAGTTATGCCAGCGATGTCACATCTCAAACCGTCCAGCTAGTGAATCGGCGTAATGAGCTAGCTGAACCTGTTCAATAATTGGTTTGATCTTTTTTATATCCAGAACAACCGTGTGTAACTAACCAAGGCAATGTATATATACCCTAACAAATCGATCAATACACTGGCTCCCGAGGATGGCCTGATGGGCCACATGCCTCTCACGCTCCACACCTCTTATACGACACGACTTGCGTTTTCTATTCTACTCGTCGTACCGGAAATGACATGATAACCCGTCCACATGCGAACTTAACATTGGTACGTCAAAGTTAAAATCAAAAAACGAAAAACGGACAAATCAAGGCAATTTTCAATATTTGATTTTCATTTCTGCGTGAAGCAAAACGAAAAACGAAAATTGAAAATTGACCGTCAAATATCAATTTCGTTTTTATCTCGCCTTACGAAGTAAAGGGGAGATATTGTGAGAGGGGGAAAGAGGATGTCGTCGTCGGTGTCGGTGTCGGTGTCCCCTGCCTGGAAATGAATGGGTTTTTGGTTTAGCAAGTTAAAAAAAAATCTAGAAAAATTAGAAAAAATATAAAAAAAATATAAAAAATATGGGGGTGGGTATGCCACCTGGGGGTACTACCCCTGGGGTACTCTAATGTTAAAATCCCTATGAATGAGTTTTGCGTTTAGCTGAAGTGCACATGTACATCTGTACTTGGAAAGTTTCTTGCAGTTGTCAGCTGTCATTGGATGATTATGAAACTTGGTATACATGTTTCTTATGATAAGAGGATGTACCTGTGCTATTTTTGAGAAGAAATATTAATTTTTCTCAAAATTATGGCAAATGAAGAGTTTTCTGTTTAGGTAAATTGTACATGTAGGCCTCTACATGTATACATATACATCTACATGGTAACTTTGCTCCAGTTGTCAGCTGTCATTGGATGATTATGAAACTTGGTACACATGTTTCTTATGATTAGAGGATGTACCTGTGCTATTTTTGACAAGAAATATTAATTTTTCTCCAAATTATGGTAAATGAAGAGTTTTCTGTTTAGGTAAATTGTACATATACATGTCCATGGTAAGTTTGCTCCAGTTGTCAGCTGTCATTGGATGATTATGAAACTTGGTACACATGTTTCTTATGATAAGAGGATGTACCTGTGCTATTTTTGAGAAGAAATATTAATTTTTCTCAAAATTATGGCAAATGAAGAGTTTTCTGTTTAGGTAAATTGTACATACAGGCCTCTACATGTATACATATACATCTACATGGTAACTTTGCTCCAGTTGTCAGCTGTCATTGGATCATTATGAAACTTGGTACACATGTTTCTTATGATTAGAGGATGTACCTGTGCTATTTTTGACAAGAAATATTAATTTTTCTCCAAATTATGGCAAATGAAGAGTTTTCTGTTTAGGTAAATTGTACATGTAGGCCTCTACATGTATACATATACATGTACATGATAAGTTTGCTGCAGTTGTCAGCTCTCATTGGATGATTACGAAACTTGGTACAAATGTTTCTTATGATTGGAGGATTTATTTGTGCTATTTTTGAGATGAAATATTAATTTTTCTCCAAATTATGGCAACTGATTGAGTTTTGCGTTTAGCCGAAGTGCACGTACATCTGTACACCACAGTTTGCTGCAGTTGTCAGCTGTCATTGAATGATTATGAAACTTGGTACACATGTTTCTACCATCCATACCATCACTACCATCCACACCATTCCTACCATCACTACCATCCATACCATCACTACCATCCATACCATCACTACCATCCATACCATAACTACCATTCCTACCATCACTATCATCCATACCATCACTACCATCCATACCATCACTACCATCCATACCATCACTACCATCCATACCATCACTACCATCCATGCCATCACTACCATCCATACCATCATTACCATTCCTACCATCCATACCATCACTACCATTCCTACCATCACTACCATCCATACCATCACTACCATCCATACCATCACTACCATCCATATCATCACTACCATCCATACCATCGCTACCATTCCTACCATCACTACCATCCATACCATCACTACCATCCATACCATCACTACCATCCATACCATTCCTACCATCCATACCATCAATACTATCCATACCATCACTACCATCCATACCATCACTACCATTCATACCATTCCTACCATCCATACCATCACTACCATCCATACCATCACTACTATCCATACCATCCATACCATCACTACCATCCATACCATCACTACCATTCATACCATTCCTACCATCACTACCATCCATACCATCACTACCATCCATACCATCACTACCATTCCTACCATCCATACCATCACTACCATCCATACCATTCCTACCATCACTACCATCCATACCATCACTACCATCCATACCATTCCTACCATCACTACCATCCATACCATCACTACCATCACTACCATCCATACCATCACTACCATCCATACCATAACTACCATTCCT
>JAVTVY010034642.1:0-14082 GCA_036873755.1 Hanleya hanleyi | reverse complement strand
ACCACCATCTTCAATGGTCTACATGTACATGTATGTTCTACCACCATCTTCAATGGTCTACATGTACATGTATGTTCTACCACCATCTTCAATGGTCTACATGTACATGTGTGTTCTACCACCATCTTCAATGGTCTACATGTACATGTATGTTCTACCACCATCTTCAATGGTCTACATGTACATGTATGTTCTACCACCATCTTCAATGGTCTACATGTACATGTATGTTCTACCACCATCTTCAATGGTCTACATGTACATGTATGTTCTACCACCATCTTCAATGGTCTACATGTACATGTATGTTAGATACCACCATCTTCAATGGTCTACATGTACATGTATGTTCTACCACCATCTTCAATGGTCTACATGTACATGTATGTTCTACCACCATCTTCAATGGTCTACATGTACATGTATGTTCTACCACCATCTTCAATGGTCTACATGTACATGTATGTTCTACCACCATCTTCAATGGTCTACATGTACATGTATGTTCTACCACCATCTTCAATGGTCTACATGTACATGTATGTTCTACCACCATCTTCAATGGTCTACATGTACATGTATGTTAGATACCACCATCTTCAATGGTCTACATGTACATGTATGTTCTACCACCATCTTCAATGGTCTACATGTACATGTATGTTCTACCACCATCTTCAATGGTCTACATGTACATGTATGTTCTACCACCATCTTCAATGGTCTACATGTACATGTATGTTCTACCACCATCTTCAATGGTCTACATGTACATGTATGTTCTACCACCATCTTCAATGGTGTACATGTATGTTCTACCACCATCTTCAATGGTCTACATGTACATGTATGTTCTACCACCATCTTCAATGGTCTACATGTACATGTATGTTCTACCACCATCTTCAATGGTCTACATGTACATGTATGTTCTACCACCATCTTCAATGGTCTACATGTACCGTACCACGTTATCACATTCCTCTTGGTTTACTTGTAGTAGTGAATCTAGTGATGTACAGTTGTGTCACAAATGCACATTTAACTCTTTGCCTAATAGGGTTACTACCATTGCCCCATAATGACGCCATTTGACACCCCATTCCATCATGACGTCATTTTACGACTAAAACAAATTGATAAATTCAATAGTTTAACTCGTTAAAAATGTTCTCAAACAGTGTATGCTATCACTTATACCTGTGGTTCCACAGAATTGTTTTGTATAGAGTTTACAGGTGAACATTCTCTATGATACAGTCCAGCATTCACTCTATGGTCCAGAAAGTGAACAATCTCTATGATACAGTCTAGCATCCACTCTATGGTCCAGAAAGTGAACATTCTCTATGATACAGTCCAGCATCCACTCTATGGTCCAGAAAGTGAACATTCTCTATGATACAGTCCAGCATCCACTCTATGGTCCAGAAAGTGAACATTCCCTATGATACAGTCCAGCATCCACTCTATGGTCAAGAAAGTGAACATTCTCTATGATACAGTCCAGCATCCACTCTATGGTCCAGAAAGTGAACATTCTCTATGATACAGTGCAGCATCCACTCTATGGTCCAGAAAGTGAACATTCTCTATGATACAGTCCAGCATCCACTCTATGGTCCAGAAAGTGAATACTTTGCATACAGTCCAGCATCCACTTTATGGTCCAGAAAGTGAACATTCTCTATGATACAGTCCAGCATCCACTCTATGTCCAGAAAGTGAACATTCTCTATGATACAGTCCAGCATCCACTCTATGGTCCAGAAAGTGAACATTCTCTATGATATAGCAAGCATCCACTCTATGGTCCAGAAAGTGAACATTCTCTATGATACAGTCCAGCATCCACTCTATGGTCCAGAAAGTGAACATTCTCTATATACAGTCCAGCATCCACTCTATGGTCCAGAAAGTGAACATTCTCTATGATACAGTCCAGCATCCACTCTATGGTCCAGAAAGTGAACATTCTCTATGATACAGTCCAGCATCCACTCTATGGTCCAGAAAGTGAACATTCCCTATGATACAGTCCAGCATCCACTCTATGGTCCAGAAAGTGAACATTCTCTATGATACAGTCCAGCATCCACTCTATGGTCCAGAAAGTGAACATTCTCTATGATACAGTCCAGCATCCACTCTATGGTCCAGAAAGTGAACATTCCCTATGATACAGTCCAGCATCCACTCTATGGTCAAGAAAGTGAACATTCTCTATGATACAGTCCAGCATCCACTCTATGGTCCAGAAAGTGAACATTCTCTATGATACAGTGCAGCATCCACTCTATGGTCCAGAAAGTGAACATTCTCTATGATACAGTCCAGCATCCACTCTATGGTCCAGAAAGTGAACATTCTCTATGATACAGTCCAGCATCCACTCTATGTCCAGAAAGTGAACATTCTCTATGATACAGTCCAGCATCCACTCTGTAATTCAGAAAGTGAACATTCTCTATGATACAGTGCAGCATCCATACCTCTATGGTCCAGAGAGTGAACATTCTCTATGACTACAGTCCAGCATCCACTCTATGGTCAGAAAGTGAACATTCTCTATGATACAGTCCAGCATTCACTCTATGGTCCAGAAAGTGAACAATCTCTATGATACAGTCTAGCATCCACTCTATGGTCCAGAAAGTGAACATTCTCTATGATACAGTCCAGCATCCACTCTATGGTCCAGAAAGTGAACATTCTCTATGATACAGTCCAGCATCCACTCTATGGTCCAGAAAGTGAACATTCCCTATGATACAGTCCAGCATCCACTCTATGGTCAAGAAAGTGAACATTCTCTATGATACAGTCCAGCATCCACTCTATGGTCCAGAAAGTGAACATTCTCTATGATACAGTGCAGCATCCACTCTATGGTCCAGAAAGTGAACATTCTCTATGATACAGTCCAGCATCCACTCTATGGTCCAGAAAGTGAACATTCTCTATGATACAGTCCAGCATCCACTCTATGGTCCAGAAAGTGAACATTCTCTATGATACAGTCCAGCATCCACTCTATGGTCCAGAAAGTGAACATTCTACTATGATGTGCAGCATCCACTCTATGGTCAGAAGTGAACATTCTCTATGATACAGTCCAGCATCACTCTATGGTCCAGAGAAAGTGAACATTCTCTATGTTCAGTCCAGCATCCACTCTATGGTCAGAAAGTGAACATTCTCTATGATACAGTCAGCATCCACTCTATAGTTCAGAAAGTGAACATTCTCTATGATACAGTCCAGCATCCACTCTATGGTCCAGAAAGTGAACATTCTCTATGATACAGTCCAGCATCCACTCTATGGTCCAGAAAGTGAACATTCTCTATGATACAGTCCAGCATCCACTCTATGGTCCAGAAAGTGAACATTCTCTATGATGTCCAGCATCCACTCTATGGTCCAGAAAGAGGCATCATATGGTGTCATCATGGGGCAAAGAGTTGAGCAGCTCACTAGAAAGTCACCCAAGTTTTGTCTCAAATACATGTACTTCCCCATTGCAGATTAAGATAGGCTGCTAGATTGAACGGGTGTTGATTTCATACTATTTAAGCCCGAGGGGGTGGGCACACAAGAGCTATCAGCTGAGCTAACGGCCTCAATTGTCTGTCAGCTCAGGGGCTACATGTAGCTCTTGTGTGCCAGCAGTTTTAGGTGAGTTTTTGGCCTCGCGAGGCCGGGAGAAAAATAAGCCGGCGCACACGAGAGCTATCGAATGCTAGACACTTCCCCCCAAAACCATTTCCCCCCCGACATTTCCCCCCCAAAAAAGACTTTTCCCCCCCAAAAAAATATTATATTATATGGTACACATATGCATACCCGGCATTCGTGTTCAAGTAATTTGGCAGTGTTCTCATGGGGGGGCTACAAAGGAAGAATACAGAGTTTTCAAATCATAATATGCACGTTCAATTTATTGTATGACAAATAATCAGATAAGGTATAGTACCATGGGAAACACTAGCACTGAGCAAGGACGGCAATTCAGATATAAAATATTACATTTGGCAATATGTTATGCTCATGGTTCATACTGCTTCATGTTGTCAACAAGATCAGATCTTCATCCCTGTAGGCTGCCCACAGCTCGAAGAGCTTGGCCTGCTTTGATTTTGTGGACAGCCCCTGATAGTGACTAAGTTTCATTTCACCAACAAGGAGGATCTGAAGTAATTATCAAGTCTTATGAATATATCATCTTATATAAGTGTTGATCCAGGAGAGGTGTTAAGGGGGTGATTTTTTTTTTTTTTTTAAGTTTAGGTGTTTTTACTATCAAGTGTGCAAAATGCTGTTATATTTCTAAAGTCTATGGAGAATTGAAGGAAACAGATTTTACTCCATCAAGTCACAAAACCGTTAATGTTGATGCATGCCAATCCGCAAATGGCTGATCATTGATCAATTGTTTACAACTAGACAAGCAAATAAAGCAATATCTGTTCTCTCTACAGGAGAACTTCTTACAGAAGCACTTCAAGGAAATTGCCTCACAAAAGAAAATCTTACAGAAGCAATTCAAAGAAATTGCCTCACAAAAGAACATTATGGTTGTTGGATTAATCACTGAACATTAGTAGATGGGCCTTAACAGCTTTACCTTTGAAAACAAATGACTCGCATGTAATTTGTTATACAATAAATTGAAGGTGCATATTATTTGACAAACTGCTGAGTATGCATAAATTTGTGTACTAGAATATCATATATTTTTTTAGGGGGGGAAATGGCAAAACTGTGGGGGAAGTGACTCAAAATTTTAGGGGGGAAATGGTTTTTTGGGGGGGAAGTGACTGGGGGGGAAATGGTTTGGGGGGGAAGTGTCCTGCACCCGAGCTATCAGCTGAGCTAACGGCCTCAATTGCCTGTCAGCTGAGGGGCTCACACACGGTGAGCAAAAGGTTCACTGAATTGATTTCAGTTCCCGCGAAACACCTTCTTTAGATCATGTGATATATCATGTGACCGGGCTAGCATAAAAATGGTCATTTTGAACAGTCGTGCGTATAAATCACGTGAAAAAAAAGATGCCTTTCATTGGCCTGTCGAATAAAACGGCTGAGCTGTTAGCTTACGTTCACCACACACGCTGAGGATTTGGTCTCGCGAGGCGAAATTATCAAAATTATCAAACAAGTTTAGTATTTTTCTCTTGGCCTCGCGAGTCCAAAAACTCACCAAAAACTGCCCGCACAAGAGAGCTAACCCCTGAGCTGACAGGCAATTGAGGCCGTTAGCTCAGCTGATAGCTCTCATGTGCGCCGGGCTATTTTGATAAGTTTGCCTTGCGAGGCCAAATCCTCAGCGAGCGTGTGCAGTGAATGTAAGCTAACAGCTCGGCCGTTTTATTCGACAGGCCAATGAAACGCATATTCTTTTCACGTGATTTATATGTACGACTGTTCAAAATGGCCATTTTTATGCGAGCCCGGTCACATAAAAGATCACATGATCTTAAAGAAGGTGTTTCGCGGAAGCTGAAATCAATTCAGTGAACCTTTTGCTCACCATGTGCGCTGAAACCACATGAGAGCTAGCCCCTGAGCTGACAGGCAATTGAGGCTGTTAGCTCAGCCGATAGCTCTCATGTGCGCCGTGCTCTATCGGCGATAGGATGACGTTTAATGAATATAGAAGATACACACATCAGGCCTTGCATTCTAGAAATAAGACGGGGCTGATCAATAGGCCCCGTCTTGCAGGGTCACGGGGCTGATTTTTGGCCATCGGGGCTGATTTCAAATTTCACCACACGACAATGTATTATTGGTCATATTATATCAACCAAACCTTTGTTTGGAAATAAATTTTATTTTGATGTCCAGTACGTACTCCTGCAATGCTCTACAAATTATTCTTGGTTGTACAACATTCCCACCCACTTTAACATATTCTCCCAGGATTTTTAGTGAAAAATACAAAATTCCATGTGGAATTCCAGTGCCTTCCATAGGGGGAGTGCACTTATTTTCTGGAAAAGCCTGAAGAAAAAATTGACATATAAAATGAAATGGGAAATTAATTTGAACATCATGGAGATCTGTTACCAGCGCCTATCTAATTTGAGCAATTTGAGAAACGAGACGGGATCGTACGATTTGAACACGCCATTTCTCAAAAAACGAAGAATTATTACTTGCTTGAATCTTGGGGGTTTATTGCAATGCATTCAGTCGGGAAATTTTGGATTTTTTAGCGGAGAAATGGTACCGGTCGGTTAGACTTTGACGGTGTCATCGCCGATTTCGCTGAAAACAAACACCACTTGCAAGTTGCCGTGTCCGCGAAACACTGCTTCAACAAACGCCATTTCAAGCCATAAAATCAGTAGATTTCTTTCGAAGTTGATGGAGTTGTTTAAAATTGTCCTGATCAAACATGATCAGGTCGACTGAACCGTAATCACGTTGCTGATTTCTCGATTCCCGACCTAGAAGTAGGTGCTTTATTTGCTGAAAAGATCGTCAACCAGCCGCCATGCCATGCCATGCTGCTCTACAGTCACGTCACACTTTACGGTATGCTGACAGTAGTCGCGCCGCTTTACGGTTGTTGTTTTTGTTGTAAAACCGGCCTTCGTAGTGATTTCGTTGGAATTTGCTGATAAAATTATTGGACTCGCAAGATTTATTTAGACTCGGTCGGGTAACCGGAAACTAGACATATTTCTTTCCATGAAGATATGGGAATATACTCACTGGACTGATTTCACGGGGCCGATGAAAAATCCCCGTGAAAAGTGCTCACGGGGTCGATCACGGGGCCGGGGCCGATCGACCCCGTCAAAATGCAAGGCCTGACACATGAGCAGTGTGACCAACGTCACAGGACCTACGAAGTAGAGCAGGCATTAGGACTCGAACGCGAACTGAACTCTTGGAAATCCCCACCCCCAGTTGAAATCCTGCCTATATTAAGATGGGCACCACCCAAGTCAGAATCGCCAGTGATTTTCATCAAAAATCACCAGAAATTTTCATCAAAAGTAGGTCAGCTCAGAACTTGTTGGTAACAGTCTCCTAATGCGCCTTCATTCCAAAAATAAATAACGATCGCCGATTTAATTTTACAATTTTTTAACTAAAGGAAACAGATTGAATAATAAAGGTTCAGTAGATTTCAAGCTTTACGTGTGAAAATACATTTACATCTCTTTAATGGTTTTCAGTGCCCTTGTCCAGGATCAAAACAACTTTTTGAATCACATTATTTTCCCAACAATACAACATATTTTTATATATAGTACTATAGTAGAAAGGTAGCATTTATGTAGTTTACGGTAATTCAACTCAAGACCAACACCTTCTCTGCACAAGATAATAATGATTCTATGTCATTCTCCTGAGCATAACCGGTACAAAGACGAATAAATAGCGTCTCTACATCACGTTGTTATCTAGATATATGAGACAACACATTTTGGGTATCGGCAATCTTATGAATGTACTATTCCGGTTTTCTTGTTTCACATTATATTCTATGACGGTTGATCGGTGATTTTCTTCATTGATAAACATTAAACCACCTCAGCTTCGTTGTGTGAATCGGAATTGCATTGCTGTGACACACCAACACACTCCGTGGCAGTGATTCTGTATCCCCTAATCAAGAAATCAAAATGGATCAAGATTTGAAATGACAAGAAAAATTTAGACATATTTTGTTTACACATGTAATTTTTTGTTTAAATTATATCCCAGTGTGATATATAGTCAATATTCAAGAGGTACAAAAAAAACTCAAAGTATGTGCTCATATTTTCACATCACGATCAAAGTTACTTTATCTAGTTAAATTCTACCCAAAGAGAATATATTAAGACCCTTTAAACATGCCGTCATGGCTTTGTTTCACCATTAGTAAACTTTTATCATTGTTGCTCACACAGACTAATCTGATGGATGATATCACATCTTTCTTTCTTCTGCTGGGTTATTGCACCAGGCTGACTTAATTGATTGATGTAGGATATTTAACCACCAGTGGGCAATTTGACCTGAATTTGAAGCCTGATGTGGTCTGTGATGAAATGTTTGGATGTGAAATAGGATACACGTTAAAGGCCACAGTTTACATATATCTATAACAATATACTGAATTGTGTGTATTGAGGCTGGCAAGTTGGTAATAGCAGTGTAGATAAATGCAATAACAAATGATGGAAAATTAGCATTTCCTATTTCATAAAAACAATTACGGATGGCATATCCCACCAGATTTTGTACTGTGTTATATATACAGTGAAACATACAGCCAAGGGTTCCCGATGGGCATGACAGTGCACTCGCTGAGCCATCAATAAATAATAAAAAAAATAATTATAAATCAAATTTTCATCAGAATTCGGTCAGCTCAGAACTTCCTGGTAACAATGCCTTAATGCACGTTCATGCCAAAAATCAAGGTTCTAATGTCAACGGTTCTCCTTATTTTGCCGACGAAAGGATTCCCGATGGACTGACTGACTGCCTCACTCATTACCGGACAATTTGCGATCTGTAGCCTACTTCGTAGGAATAAAATTTAAATAGATTGGAAAAGATTTGTTATTATCCATGAAATGCATGGAATCCGAAAATAAAAATAAAAAATTGTGATCTATAATGAAATTGGAGAATTTATAATAAATATAGGATTCCAGCAGCTCTGCATCCCTTGATCCTGGAACATGCCCATGGTACATTGACTGTGACTTATCTATCCGGATGGATGGATTACAGATGACATAATATTGAGTACACCAGTCAACACATGTACATATCAGTGATGCCCTGTAGGCCTACATGTACTTCAGGATCAATCTGTTGGATTAAGCTTTTCAAAGAGAGCTGGCTATATTCATTGTACATGTAGAGTTGGATAACCATGCATTAGAGCCTATTACAGGTATGCAACTGGGTAATATGGAGGATGCTGGACTGGGGCAGTGCTGAGCACATCTTGATGTTACCATGGAAACACTGTCCTTAACTTTGGCATTTTGGAAGTTTCCCCATCCTCCAACAACAGTTAGGAAATGTTTGAGATAGTCTGTGAAATGTGATCTTGGAAGGGTACACTGTTTTTCCCCAGTATTGCTTCCTGCCTTTGTTATCACCCAAAGTCCAGTCTCCTAGCAGCTCCCTGTTTGCAGGGGCAGACACAAAACACATGATGATGATAATTTGTCAAAACAAATTTCTGTCCCATCTGAAGTTAATTATTACTGATAGCTGCTAGTGCAGAAACATGCCTGCTTCCTGTTTGCATGTTGTGAGCTACTCTAGAGAAATGAAACAATGAATACCCCTCCCATCATTTTGTAATGACTATCTTGATAGAAACTATATTGAAACTCTTTGCCCCATGATGACATCATGACTCCTCCTTCTGAACCATAGAGTGCATCCTGATTGTCCCATAGTCCCAGGGATTCATACACGTCAGTTCTACGTACCGAATTTCGGTTCGTAGATTGAGTTTTAAAACTCAATTTTTCAGTTCAAAACTCAATTTTTTTGAGTAAAAAATCAAAAGTTTTCACCAAAATATTTATACTCAATTTGTGTGTTGGAAACTGAATTTTCAAGCTTCGGAAACTGAATTTTTAAGCTTCGTAAATTCGAAATTACAATACCCGGTTGTCGGGAAATCATCCCATGGTCGCGAAAGCACATGTGAATCTGTCGGCAGCAACAACAACGTCAAGTGCAAACTCCGTCAGCTGCTCTGAATTTACCTCGGACGACTTAGTCTGTTAACGGGATATATTCATCCGAGACTAGTTTATCACACGTAATGTTAGTTACATCGACGTATAATTCCGTGGAAGAATCCCGAATACTTATGAACCGTAATTTCACTGAACAATCGACGAGTCGCCATTTTTTTTTTTTTGGTTTCGTTTTCGTTCGACTATTTCGTTCTCGTTCCTTCCAACGCAGGGAGATACAAACTTTACTGAATAAAGACACGTTGTTTTCGTAGATTGTCAATCGTAAGCATTTCTTTGTATAATCTGTGTGGTCTCTCTTGAGAAAATAGTAATACTGTATCATTTTCAGTTTGATAACGAAGATTGACACAACCGTACAGCGTGCGGATGACAAGGGAGTGAACTCTTCCTAGCGAGAGAGCAAGCAAGCGTTTTGAAGCGTTTCGTTGTTTTTTCCTTCTTTTTTTTTTTGTTAACCATATTCTATCAAAATAATATCATCCTCAAGACTCCTATTATCTGTGTAACCCAATACAATCATCGTGTATATAAATAAAATATATACAATCATCGTTTTATAAACCAGTGTGATTTTTCATACTGGTGGTCATTTGTAATTGAATAATATCACAATAACTGGAACTTCACTTATGTCATCACAATATTTTTATATTTATTAATTCACTGCTTTTGTTAAATGTTTCCATAATTAAAATTATTTTTCTGTTAATGTTAAATTTTGGATAATGGTTTCTTCAAATTTAATTTTAGATCTAAATTAATAGATAAATGGGGTTTTTATGATATCAATATATATTTTTATTATAATTACCACCTAACAAGTTGGGCCATATTTGTATACTGAAATAATTCAGACAGTCCTGTGTGGAAGTTGGAAAAAGGAATTCAAAGTTCTTTTATGTATTGTTGATTGATTGAGATATAACAGCTTTCAGAGAGGGAAATAGTTGACACTCACTGCATGTATATGAGAACTACATGTACATGTATAAATGAAAACCAGTACCGGCAGCATTACAGAGTTTTACCTGATTACCTGAAGTATTACTCGTAAACAACTTGAATAAATCTAACATAATTTGTTCATGTATCCTGCCGGATACCTGAAAACATAATGATGGAAACGAGTAAACGCAATCAACGACTGGGGGGAAAAATGACCCTGGTTTGTAAAAAATTTATATACTCAATTTGAGGGATAAAAAATGCCGATAAATTTTATTTTAACTCAATTTGAGTATAAAAAAACTCAATTTTCCAGATTTTGGTTCGTAAAATTTGGACTTCTATGAATCCCTGAGTCCCTTTAGACTTTAGAAAAAAAAAGTATAAGTGATTTAGCATACATGTATTTAATACTGCTTGACATAATTGTTAACAAGTTAAACTAATGAATTTAATTTGTTTGAAGCATTATTATTAAATGGAATGGGCAGTGGGCCCTGCCCACGCTGGGTGAAAGCAACCGGGACTAATTTCGGCTGCCTGGCATTGAAGCAAAAAAACAGATGCCCCAACTCGAAATTGTCAGTAATCTTTAATGGTACTCGCAAAAATATGTCGGCATTAAATACGTTTCCAGGTAGCTCCACCATGTTTTCCCTGGTCCACGCTTCCTGAATTTCTGCCGTAAATTGTTTGAGATGTCGCAATTTAAAATATTCATGACCCCTCGTGATCATGCTGAACGCTGTTAGCCGATGGTATTGAGGTAGGCTACCGAAATACCAGAATCTCGTGTCAGGCGAGCTGTATATGCCACGATGCATGAAGGAAGCAAACCATTTGATCGGAGAATGGAGATTGTTATGTCGTCTGCTACAAAGTTTTATCTTGACCATTCTCACTTCAAATTTGTGTTTCTTTTCATGTTTCCTGTCTTATTTAGGACTAGAAACATTCACTTCTCAACTGTGCTGACAGAGCACCATTCCCTAGTTAATTTAAAAAAATCCCCTATGGCCGAGAGGGGGCATCACCCCCTCTCGGAAATACCCACACAGTACAGGTAAATATCTTTTTTTTCTTCTTTTCTTTATTTTTAGCATATATCGTATGCAATAACGAGCTTTCAAAAAAAAAAAATTGAATTTGTTTGAACTGCATTAAGTCATGTATAGCTGGATTTACTTTTATCTACAATGTTCTGCATTTATGCGACAACTCAGAAAAGTTATAGAAAAAGGTATTGGAAATTCTAAGCAAAACAATATTGAATAAAGCCTACTCCAAAACGGACCGATTATTTTGGGTAGGTAGGGTTTACCTGAAACACAAACTTTTCTATGGATGGCCTATTAAAAATACTAGCCTTGCTCCCAAATATGCGCTCCAGCATTCACCTCAGTCATACCCGTAAAATACATGTATATATAGTTCTGCGCAGAATAGAGCAGCCAGAGGAGATCTGGAGAATGCTGTCTGGCACATTTTTCCTTCCTGGACCAATAATTCCCCTTTGTAAGATGGTCTGGGTTTTAACAACATGATAGATGGCTAGTTCTGATTGCTGTAAAGGTCACTTCACTCATGTCTGTCTGCCTCCTGAAGCTCCATGTATTGGGCTCTCATAATTTGCTCTGCCAATTCCCCTTCATCATGCCTCTTTGACAACTCACTCCATGTTTCTCCAGATTTCCTTGGAAGAAACTATGTACACCGCGTCTTTATATTTGCACATCATCGCCCCACGTCTATCATTTCCTGGCATGAATCCAGGTCTTCAGTTCAGATTGGACGTGGATATTTTAATGTTCGCAGGGGAATCTTTGAAATAGACCCTTTCATAGGAATATTGATAGCAGAGTGCCAGATATGTGCATGTTGACTCGGGTCTGAAGTAAGCAAATTCATTTTGATCAGTCAAATTAATTTTGGCTGGTCATTTTCCAGATTTTATCATTCAGTGCCATGCTTTGCCAAATACCTGCTACACACTTTGCATGAAAACATACAGAGAGATGTTGTGATCAACAAGTTCATATTTTTGCTTCAAAATATGACATAAAAGTGGAATTTTTAACACAACAAAATGGATGTGTTGAACATATTGTAGCTGTAACCTCTGACCCATGACGTCTAGAGTCTGATGACGATCACATTTTATTCAGCATTGTTGTGGATGTCGTATTGTGATGTACATGTACTGGGCTCAGCAAAGGTGTTCAGTTGTGGCTTTGGGATGTTGTTGGCATTACAATTTAGTGTTGCCAAAAATAATCACCACGATCGATCGTAATCAGATACTTGGATGTCACAGATCGAAAGATCCAGGCCTTTGCCATTGGCAAACATGATATTGGCGGATTTTATTTGGGTTCGTTCTATTGAAACATCAACCATTCCCAAAAGCAGTGAACAGTCAGAAAATGTCAATTCTATAGCACTTGTGTCAATAACATCGAGCTAACTGTGCAATTATTACACGTTTTAGCACGGTTATGTGAAATCAACACCCGTCAAGTGCAGGTGTTCATTGGGAGATCCCATTTCACAAGTCAGATGAGGAAAGGGATGCCTGCTTTCATACAAGTAACAATTAAATAAAACAAATAAATTACATGATAAAATTTCTTTCTCAAATATAACTATTGTTCCCATCGTGAAATTGATTAACAAAGTGACACAAATAGACATACCCACATAATTTCCACACAACTGACAGTATCACTCCCCATTTGAGAGACCACATAAACTCATCCACTGACATTGGCATGATGCCAACCGAGACTCGAGCATCAGTGGAGAGTTTTTTTAAGAAAGGGGAGAAAGGTTATCAAAGTTTAAAATATGTTTTCAACTTTTCATTATAATTTGGGTTGATAATCAATTTGGGTAGTGCTATAGAATAGAAATAATGTTTTCATACATGTAGGTGTGCTCAATAGTTATTTTATGCATGGTAAGTGTGGGAAAGTTTATAAACTTTAGGGCGCTGGCTTTCTCACTAACCGTGCGTAAAATAACCATTGAGCATGGCTATGAAAACATTATTTCTTAAATATGTACCCTCTTCTTACAAAAATTAGGCATAAAAAAAGTATGGGGTGTGGAGTACCTTTAACATAATAACAATATTACATGTGTATCTTGAGTCCAACAGGTCAGATTTGGACAAGTCTGATTCAGACCTGTCAGACAAATGCATACAATTCACATAGATCTATAGATTATTCAGTATATATATGTCATGTATGTAGAATGTGGTGTGCCAAACTTGGGACCAAAGCAACAAACATGATAAGGCCATCCATAATATTAATGGTTTTGAGGTAACAAGGTTCAACAATAGTTGGGTAGGTAGGTTGGCAGGCAATTTTTTGCTATTTTATTATTTTGAT
>JAVTVY010034641.1:0-14466 GCA_036873755.1 Hanleya hanleyi | reverse complement strand
CATTCATATCAACTGAATAATGGGCTTGGTATTTTCCTTAAAACTTCCATCAACACTGCTAAATTTCCAGCTATTTGACAGGAAACTTCAAATCTACACCTATCTTTTAATATGTAAGTTTGGCACTTGCAATATCTAGCTGGTGAATGGCAAGGTTGTTGGTATCCTGACTTTCAAATCGTAAAAACTTAACTGGGAATGCAAGGGGATACACGATCAGAGATGGAGCTGTTCAACAGGCTACGGTTTTGGTGGCGACCCCAATCAGGGGATTCAGAATATCTATTTTTTCGTTGGAGGTGCGTGCTTTTTCACTACAATTTGTGAAATATTGATTCAATTCACTCCAACGTTTGAATGGAAATATAATTTGGGCAGTGTAGCTTCGATTTTGAGGTCAAAGGTCACAATCACATTTTTTTTTTTCATTAAATTCGACCTAATTTTAATGTACACGTATTTGAGAGTTGTCAACCAAGGTGGTTCGGAGTTGTTTTCATTGTATCAAGTTTGTAGGACGGGTTGAAATAGACAAGAATCTCTACTTTAACAGAGGAACCGTGTGTGTTTGGGGTGACACATTGTCCTCAACAAAAATAAGAAGATTATGAAGGCTAACCAATAATTATCTAGAATGGGTCATGTTTTCAGTCAGATCTGGAGCGGAGGACTTCACGTCATTTTCCTCTCTCCCTATACTATTCGGGAACACACCATTAACATGGAAGGGGTGTTTCAGGCGCGAATTTTTTCCCCTCAGTAATTTATAAACCTTATCAACTCGAAAATTCTATATTGAGCATGTTACTGAAAGGCATACCGAAGTGCAATGTTAGAATAGAAATGTTAATCCGATTGTTCCAGTTGAAATGGAAACGTAATTGTTGCATAACGTCACAATGGATTGATAACGTCACAGCCCGATGCTGTACGGCAATGGAAATTATGGAAATAGACAAACTTCTGAGCTATACTCCACGTAAACATATTTAATGCACAAGTTTGCGACTCTCATGCCGGAGCCGTTATCAAGTGATCTGTTGAATTTCATAAAATTGCCAGTAAATATACAGATTGTTCAATTGTTTATCCGTTTCCATGGAAGATCGAATGTTATATGAACATATAGGTAATGGAAATGTTAATTCGATTGTTGATAACGTCACAATATTATGACGTAAATGAAATGGTAATCCGACTGTTGAGTGACGTCACAGTACGACGTAATGGAAATCCCATTGCATAACGTCATGGTGCGACGTTGTAATGGAAATGTTCCAAAATGCAGCAATGATCCACCTCAAAGCGATGCATTATCGACAAAGGTGAAATGTTCATCTATAATAGAGGAGATATGATCGTAGAAATGGTGCCCTTGGTGACCGAGTTACTTCTCTTCCTTTAACATAAAAATACATTATTTTCAAAATTGTTTTATTCACATCAGATAACTATTTCCCAATTCAATAGGGTTTTTTAGCATAGATAAAATAAATCGAAAAATCGACATTTTCACGGGGCGCTGTAGGCCCGTAGGGACTAATGGTCCTGTCTTGTAGTCAGAAAAAATTGAGCACCAGCTCTGTGTCTTGCTAACACAGCAAAAGAGTTTTTACACGACAAGAAAGAGGTCTGAAACTTCCTTCTTTAGAGTGTCCAGGTTTCTGTGTTTTTAATGTCCGCGTATAGTTGCAGGTCTGATATGTTTGAGTTAAATTTCCATTTATCTAATTTTATGCGTGTTTTCGTTCATTTTCCAGTGGCACTACTTTCGTGCTCAAAATATGTCGTCTGCTAAACCACAGATTTTGAGAGGCGCATGTTGAGTGATTTTGTGGGACTAACTCATTCTCATTAGAAAGCGTGTTTGGGCAGTAATTTAGTATTAAATAATACCAGTATAAGTGTAATTCATTGTAGAAAACAATGGGATATTTCACTTTGCCTGTATTCATTTACATTTTCATGAAATATATGTGTTGAGTTACAGTTTGGAATTTTCGTCATTTAAGCTTACCCCTCAAGACCCTCTGCATTATCTTTTTATAGTAAGTTTCTAAAATCCAGTGGTGGTCAAATCATTTACGTAATAATTTCCCTGTATTCAGAAATGATTTTTTTTGCATTCTACTTCTGAAATATTCATGGAATGTTGCAAGCATTTCCCCCTGATCTACAGAAAGAGCTCTGCATATCACAGACATGCTGTGTTTGAAGCTGTAAGGTGACGGGGGAGATAACCAAATAGAACTTTAATAAATAAACAAATTGCTTATGGATAACAACTTCTAGTTTATTCAGGACGACGTTTCGATACAGGTACTAGTATCGTTCTCAAGTCAATGACATCAATTTTTTTTTTTTTTTTGAAATTGTAGTTTAAGGGCCGCTTCCCATTCGGATTTCGCGGCCCATCAACTCAATGTTTTATTCGAATTTCGCGGTACATTACTTTGTTTATTGAATATCTTTTCCAGCGCTAAATATATAAATAAATAAATAAATAAATAAATAACTAGATAAATAATAAATAACAATGAGAGATTAGTAGGAGATATAAATAGAAGTAAATAAGAATCGCTATATGTACAAGTTCGTAAGTCTCTTTTTGGTTTTTGGTTAAGTTATACTGGTAAATATGAGTTCTCTGTAATCGCGTGTATGATTCCTTTGTCTTGGTACCCCTTTGTACGCACAAAGCCGTCCAGAAAAAAATGGGAGAACCAAGGGCGTCTTCAGGATTTTTCGGATCGGCTTCACTAACGACGCCCTTGGGAACAGGGTGGGTTCTTCCAGAAATCTGTGCCTGTAACAATTGCTTGGAGTGTGTATCGGGGCACAGGGCGGCAGGTCTACGTCCTATATTGCGTGAAAGTCAAAGGATCATATTCTGTGTTAAGGCGCCAGTTCGGGGTCATCTATGGAGTAGCGTGTCGGGGTGGTCTAGGGTCGAGTATTCTGATTCTGGGTGTTCTTGCTATGCGGCGTTGTCACTCAAGGCGCTGTTGGTATTCCTGTGATCGTCTTCCGTCTTCTTTTTCAGGTCTTGTCTAACTCGTCTGTGGTCTTCGGTGTGCCTGTATCATATGAAATAGAAGGCTTGTAGTCATTCTTGTTTTCTAATGTTTTTCGATGCAATAATTTTATATATCTTCCTCCCAACAACAGGCACGCCCCGATCGTCAGTCACATAATATGAATACCAATATATACTTAAGTGAGTAAATAGATAAACAAATGAATCAATAACTAAACATTTCGATAGATTCAGTACTAGGTGAATACACAAATAAACGGCTCTGTATTATTTCTGTATGCATTATCGTTTGATGGCCATAGAGAATTTGTAGGACAATGAGATAGTCGGCCCTCAGTATCAAGGTAACTCCGCCATCACCATTTCCTATATTTTATGCCGAATACTGCTCGCTATATGCGATTTGGCCGTGCTAATGTTGTCATGAATTCAATTAGATTTGGCCATCGTTTGTTTTGTAGGACAGTGGAACAAACGGCCCTCAGTATCAAGGTAACTCCGTTGTTGCCATGCCTATTTTATTTCTAAATGTGTCTGTGACATTTTGGCCGGATGTTATGTATGGATAGTTTATTATGGCCATAATGTTTTGTATGGCTATGGTGCACACGACCCTCAGTATCAAGGTAACTCCGCTGCAACCATATCATTTGTTGAAGTCTGAAGAATCATTTGGCCTCTATCAAATCGTGTCATAGTACTTGGTGCACTAGTAGTTGATTATGTGGAAAAAAAAAAAAAAATAAAAAATTGCTGACTGCGCATGTACGGCGGTAGTATTATATACTGGAGTAATAACCAGCAGTTTTGATAAAATTTATTAAGGACTTGAATACCTGATTTCTAATGGTGGGCTTAGGGTTTAATAACGCTGGTAATGTTAAGGGAGTGTTGAATTTTTTTAATTCGTTTCTAAGTGCCACACGTTGTTGGCTGTGGATTGGGCATTCAAGTAGCACGTGTTCTATTGTTTCTTCTACATTGTTGCATGCGGTACAGAGTGGTGAGGTGTTTTTCAGAAGCATGGACAGATGTGATTTACGTCCGGTTTTGCCTAGTCTTAATCTGGTGATTATGCGGTCATCACGTTTATTGTCTAACTGGAATCCCTGGGATTGTCTTTTCTCTCCATCAAGGATCTTATGTAACCACCGTCCACGTTCTTCTTCGTTCCATTCCTTTTGCCACTTGCTATCTATTTTGCGTCTAATGATAGTGTTGAGTTCTTTATATCCTAATCCTATTGGTACATCGTGTGTAGTTTTAGCAAGACTGTCTTTGGCAGTTTTGTCGGCTGCTTCGTTACCTCTGATGTTGACATGCGCGGGTACCCAGGCTAAAATGGCGTCTATACCCTCGTTGTGTATTTGTGTACATATACATTCTATTTTGTGTATGAGATCAGGTCTACTGTCAGATATAGAATTTTGGATGGATGTGAGTCCACTAAGGGAGTCACTGAGTATCACCGCACGGATTGGTTTGTGCTCGATGATCCATTCGAGAGCCTTTATTATAGCAATCAGTTCGCTAGTGTACACAGGCATATTATCTGGAAGTTTGAAACCATTTTGTATGTTGAGCTCAGGTATAACAAAAGCTGATCCTGTGTTATTACTTCGTGAATACTAGGGTGTCCACGTGGGGTGACTCCAATTCCCAGGGTGGTCTAGTGAGCTTGTCTGTGTCGCAGATGTGCGCGATGGGTATTTGGAATAGGTTATTTACGGTGTAGCCGAGGGGGGCGGAGTCTTTTTCTCAGTTTTTCTTTAAATATTCATATTCACTTTTATCTTCAAAAATTTTATGGCATGGGTGATTTTCGCCCTTAGCTCTAGTTTTCTAGCTCTAGAATAGCAAGCTATACGGATGTTTCAAAATAATAAACCTATAAATATAGTGAACTTGTACTCCCCTGGCACTGTAAAAACAATATCACAAAAAGAACTTAACAAAATCACCCAAAAATATGACTCGCCAATTTTAATCTGCGGAGATTATAATAGCCATAATCCAATCTGGGACGAACCCTGCACCACGTCAGATGACAGGGGTAAATCAGTAGAACAATGGTTAGATGATAATAACCTCGTATTCCTGAACTCCGGAGAAGGGACGAGAATAGATATGCGAACCGGTAAACTCACTGCAATTGACCTAACAATAGTCTCCCAGGAACTAGGAGTTAAATCAGAATGGGCAGTTTTACCAGATACACTAGACAGCGACCACTTTCCAATCCTAACTAAATTTAGCATGAAACCAGATTTTGAAAAAACAGAACCTCTCCCACGCTTCCAATACTCCAAGGCAGACTGGGAAAGCTTCCAAAACGATTACCAGAGTCTAATTCATGACGATATACTCAGTAATGATATAGAGACTTTCAATGAAAATATAACCAGCAAACTTCTAAACATAGCACAAAGACATATTCCAGTTACGAATAAGCGGCCCAACAAAAATCCAGTGCCTTGGTGGAACCAAGAGTGTGGAAAGAACTTCGCAGGAAAGAAAAAAACACTCGGCTCCAGAGTGACCATGAAAGATATAAAGAACTGAAAAGAATAGCAGAGAAAAGCGTCAAAGAAGCCAAATCAAGATGCTGGGAAGATTTTTGCAACACTATAGATACGAAGACTAACTCAAAGAAAGTATGGAATAAAATAAAAAGCATTCAAGGGAAAGCAGCTAACACAATACCTGTACTAAACAAAACAAAGAGAACTAATCTTGAAAAGGCAGAATATCTTGATGAATCATTCGCATCAAACAGTAGCGATAGCAATCTGAAACCAGAATTCAGAAAAACCAAACAAGAAACGATCCTGGAAAACGACACAAATGATTATATAGAAAACTACCTTAATGGAGACTTTAATATCAATGAATACAGAAAAGCTTTACATTCTAAAAAGGAAAGTTCACCCGGCGAAGACAAACTAGGGTATACAATCTTAAAACACCTACCAAACAACACTCAGGAACTAATTCTTAAACTAATTTATGTGAGCGGGAAGACCAAAGAACTCCCAAACAAATGGAAATCATCTATTGTTATCCCAATACCAAAACCTGATAAAGACCCATCAGACAGTAAGTCATATAGATCGATCTCGCTGACGTCAAATTTATGCAAAATTATGGAAACCATGGTCAAATATAGACTTGAATACCACCTGGAAAGCAACAACCTGTTAAACAAAACACAAAGCGGCTTTCGGAAAAAAAGAAGTACTTTAGACCACATAGCCAGACTCCAACACTCAATCAAAAATGGTAGTGCCAAACACCAATATAGATTAGGCATTTTCTTGGATATAGAAAAGGCATTTGACCTTGTATGGCAGGACGGGATTATCACCCAATTAAACAACCTGGGAATTAAGGGCAGGATACAACACTGGATAAAATTTTTTCTTCATGATCGAAACTTCAAAGTTCGTATTGGTAACACCATATCCATGGACCACCAGCTAGATAACGGCACTCCACAGGGCAGCGTCATAAGCCCCACCCTTTTTAATATCCTGATTAATGGCCTGGCCAACGAAATTGACACAAAACATCCTGAAATTGAACAACCACTTTTTGCCGACGATGCTGCCATGTGGAAATCTGCTGGCTCGATAAAAAAATTAACAAGTATAATGCAAAAGGTACTAAATACAGTTAGTGACTCGGCCAACAAATGGGGATTCAAATTTTCAGCTGTCAAAACTACCGGTGTGCTATTCTCAAATAAACAAAACACAGACATCACGCTATCACTAGGAGGCCAGAAAATCGAGTTTAAGAATAGTGTCAAATACCTAGGTATGATCTTCGACCGAAAACTCACTTGGAAAGACCACATCGACCAATTAATTATTCGGTGTAACAAAGACCTGAACCTTATGAGGTGCGTATCGGGGACCAACTGGGGTGCCAATACACATAGCTTGATCAAATTATATCAAACACTCATCAGATCTCAAATAGACTATGGTTCAATCGCC
This sequence comes from Hanleya hanleyi, assembly GCA_036873755.1. NCBI lineage: Eukaryota > Metazoa > Mollusca > Polyplacophora > Lepidopleurida > Hanleyidae > Hanleya > Hanleya hanleyi. The sequence goes on along the minus strand of JAVTVY010034641.1, from coordinate 7,431 downwards.
TACCAATCAGCATGCAAGACCCAGTTAAAAAGAATAGACAGCATTCAGTATTCGGCCTTAAAAATACAAAATACAATTCAAAGGAACTCCTCTATGTAGTCTACAAATAGAAACTAATGAAAAACCCTTACATTTAAGACGAGAAGAGCTGTCAATGAAATATGCAGGGAAAACAATAGCCAAGGGCGAAAATCACCCATGCCACAAAATGTTTGGCTCAAAAACCGAATACGAATACCTAAAAACGAAATGGAAAAAAGGACTCCGCACCACTCGGTTACACAATAGAACGATTATTCCAAGAACACGACATTCCTATCTCTTGTATCTCTGACACTGATAAGGTCAATAGACCACCATGGCAACTAATCACACGATACGTGGACACGAATATACACAGCCACATCACCAAACAGGACAACCCAGAGCATATAAGGGTCACTGCCCTCGAATATATTGACACACATTGAAAAAATCGCCTGAAAATATATACAGACGGCTCCAAAAACACAAATCACAACACAGGATCTGTATTCGTTATACCAGAACTTGACATTCATGAGGGTTTCAAACTACCAGACAATATGTCTGTATACACCACTGAATTAGTCGCCATAATAAAGGCCCTCGAATGGATTCTTCAGAACCGACCAGTTTCCACTGTTATTCTTAGCGATTCCTTAAGCGGACTGGTATCCATAGAGAACTCCAAATCTGACAGCAGACCTGACCTCATACACGAAATAGAAATTTTATGTACTCAAATACGAGACAATGACATTGACGCCATTTTAGCTTGGATTCCCGCCCACGTGGACGTTAGGGGAAATGAAGCCGCCGATAGGACAGCCAAAGACAGCCTCACCAAAACTGCACCTGACGTGCATATAGGACTAGGAACCAAAGAACTGAATTCTATCATTAAAACCAGAATAGACAGTAAATGGGAAAAGGAATGGAACGAAGAAAACCGAGGTAGATAGCTACATAGTATTCTAGATAAGGGGAAAAGACGGAGTTGTGGATTCCAGCTAGACAGTAAACGTGACGATCGCATCATCACAAGATTAAGACTGGGCAAAACAGGACTAAAATCACACCTCTCTAAGCTAATAAAAAACACATCACCACTATGCACCTCATGCAACAACGAAGAAGAAACGATAGAACATTTTATACTCAAATCCCCAAAACATGACCCCTATCGCCGCACACTGGAAAACGAACTCAAAAACTTAAATGTCCCTCTGTCGTTGGCTTCTATATTAAATCCTAAACCACCTCTTATAAACAAGGTATACTCCACCTTACTAGCTTACATCAAATCGACTGACTATTACTCTACCATTTAATACTATATGGTTACACCAAGAAACCAAAGACCAAATTTAAATAAATGTAGCACGTTTAGAGTCAAAACTATATTACAGGGGCGGAAATAAGGGTCAGTGATCAGAAATGACTGATCAAATTTGGGCACTGAGCAATCAAAATGTCATAGCAATAACATAGACAAATTGACTGATCAAATTAAAAGCTCCTAATAATGAGCACCGATCAAATTGTGTTCCCTTATTTCCAACCCTCGTTAACGAATGTTAACCGTCCGGTTTTCATGCAAGGGCAGAAGACTGGAGGTTATATCAAACATTCACAATCGGCTTTACTCATAATAATATTTTTAGTTATAATATTTAGTACCTAATTAATCATTGCTATTGATGATGTGTGACTTAGATCACGATAGTCGTTGGCAAAAAAAAAAAAAAAAAAAATAGCACCAGGAAACAAGAAACTACAAACTCTTCTATTCTTTGTAATACAGGCACAGCACACTGGAGACCACAGACGAGTAAGACCAGCCATGAAACTCGACCCTGTACCACGCAAGACACGAACTGAGCAACCAGAATACCAAATCCTAAACCACACCGACACGCTACCCGATAGATAACACCGAACTGACGCCTCAACACAGAATATCATCCTTTGACTTTCACGCAATATAGGACGTAGACCTGCCGTCCTGTTCCCCGATACACACTCCAAGCATTGTTACAGGCACAGATTTCTGGAAGAACCCACCCTGTTCCCAAGGGCGTCGTTAGGGAAGTCTATTCGAAAAATCCTGAAGACGCCCATGGTTCTCCCAGTTTTTTCTGGACGGCTTTGTGCGTACAAAGGGGTACAAAGACAAAGGAATCATCCACGCGATTACAGTGAACTCATGTTTACTAGTATAACTTAACCAAAAACCAGAAAGAGACTTACGAACTTGTGCATAGCGATTCTTATTCACTTCTATTTATATCTCCTATTAATCTCTCATTGTTATTTATTATCTATTTATTTATTTATTTAATTACTTAGCGCTGGAAAAGATATTAAAAAAACAAAGAAATGTACCGCGAAATTCAAATAAAACATTGAGTTGATGGGCCGCGAAATCCGAATGGGAAGCGGCCCTTAAACTACAATTTCAATCAATATTGAGGTATTGACTTGAGAACGATACTAGTACCTGTATCGAAACGTCGTCCTGAATAAACTAGAAGTTGTTATCCATAAGCAATTTGTTTATTTATATATGTCCAAATATTCACGTTTTCTATATGTTTATATCAGACTGTGCATCAATCTATATGTCCAAGTATTCATATATTCTATATGTTCATATTGGACTGTGCATCAATCTATATGTTGAAATATTCTTATATTCTATATGTTCATATTGGACTGTGCATCAATCTACATGTCGAAATATTCACGCTTTCTATATGCTCATATCTGACTGTGCATCAGTCTACATGTCCAAGTATTCATAAACTCTATATGTTCATATTGGACTGTGCATCAATCTATATGTCCAAATATTCACGTTTTCTATATGTTCATATCGCACTGTGCATCAATCTATATGTCCAAATATTCACGTTTTCTATATGTTCATATCGGACTGTGCATCAATCTACATGCCTAAATATTCAAATATTCTATATGTTCGTATCGGACTGTGCATCAATCTATATGTCCATATATTCATATATTCCATATGTTCATATTGGACTGTGCATCAATCTATATGTCCAAATATTTATATATTCCATATGTTCATATCGGACTGTGCATCAATATATATGTCCATATATTCATATATTCCATATGTTCATATTGGACTGTGCATCAATCTATATGTCCAAATATTCACGTTTCCTATATGTTCATATAAGACTGTGCATCAATCTATATGTACAAATATTCATATATTATATATGTTCAGATTGGACTGTGCGTCAATCTATATGTCGAAATATTCACGTTTTCTATATGTTCATATCTGACTGTGCATCAATCTATATTTCCAAGTATTCATATATTCTATATGTTCATATTGGCCTGTGCCTCAATCTATATGTCCAAATATTCACGTTTTCTATATGTTCATGTCGCACTGTGCATCAATCTATGTGTCCAAATATTCACGTTTTCTATATGTTCATATCTGACTGTGCATCAATCTATATGTCCAAGTATTCATATATTCTATATGTTCATATTGGACTGTGCATCAATCTACATGTCCACATATTCACGTTTTCTATATGTTCATATCGGACTGTGCATCAATCTACATGTCCAAATAATTGAATATTCTATATGTTCGTATCAGACTGTGCATCAATCTATATGTCCATATATTCATATATTCCATATGTTCATATCGGACTGTGCATCAATCTGTATGTCCAAATATTCATATATTCTATATGTTCATATCGGACTGTGCATCAATCTATATGTACAGATATTCACATATTCTATATGTTCATATCGGACTGTGCATCAATTTATATGTGCATCAATCTATATGTACTAATATTCACGTTTCTATATAATGACATTGATCTGTACAACAATTTAAATTCACAAATAATCACACACGCTCTATATTGCGATCGATCTGTACGATGTTATACACTGTCAAAATCTTTGGGTATAGACGTGACCTACCCAAATATAGTTGGGTCAAAAGTACCCAAAATGTTTGTGTCAAAATGGAATTTGACCCAAGTCTTTGTGTCCGTCACGTCTATACTCCAAAATATGTGGTCAATTTGACCCAATCTTTCTGACAGTGTATATAGGTATAATAAATATTCATATTTTGTATCTAAAAATGTCGGACCTTACAACAATTTTCCTGTAGAAAATACCCATTTATTCTGTATACTATTTATATCGGTCTGTACATAAGTTATCTTTAGTTTGGTCTTCATACTTTCTGGTTGGCCATTGTCATGTTATTTGTGTATTGAACCATTTCTGTCTTTGGTTGTCGTTATCTCTTTTGGTATATAAGACCCTATGGCTGCTGTTTCTTCACACCCTGAGGATGACAAACAAAAAAGGCCATGGTCCCTTTCCCCAGGCAGCGGCCCATACATACTGCGCCGTAAAACGCATCACAACCAATCAAAGAAAATTATTTGTTGGAGTGAAACTGCGTTGTATTCACATGTAACATATAGTTGTTATTGTAACGGTTACCCGTTTGTGTAGAGAACAGTTTGAATCAGGAGCGTGTGCTACGTTGGAATGTGGAAGGACGACCTTGACCCGTGTCGTCCGCGTTGAGCAAGGCAGATTTCGGAAATGCATTCCCCTGTATTTCTCGCTTACCAGAGCGGGTTGGAAGCTGATATTTAACAATTACGTCAGTTATGAATTATGGTTTGTTCTTCCATAGCCATATTTATTCAGCGAGGTCCATATAAACGGTTCGGGAAAGTGTGGTGTAAGTGACAATAAAGAGGGCGCTGGCATCGTCGACTTGTGCTAACTTTATCTGCAGGAGAACGGTTCTGTTTTTCTACCTTTATTCACGGAAGAGCGGTAGCCCTATATAAGCTCGGACGAACGTAGAGAGCGGGGAGAGATCAGAAAGCAAGTGCTAGAGGAAGCACGTCTCCAGGTCAGCCTGTAACTTATTGACTTTTGGCATAATTTACGGTTGGGCCGTAATGCAGTTGTTTTTGGCCTGGGAACCTAAAAGCTTGTACAATTCTGTAGTTAGTATTACCTGTAAAAACACGCCAATCCAATGAGAATTTGCCGGCTTGCATTTTCGGTGTGGAAACGTGTTTGTGGTTTTACTATAGTTTAGGAAACACGACAGTGTGACGTGTTGTATGTAGTTTTGGGGCATTGGGTAATACTGTAATGAGACATGTGTTTGCCTGTAGCACATTTAGGCAACTTGCATGGTCTAACTTCAGTATAAAATAGGGCTTTTAGGTCTATATACCAGTAGGTTGATAATTTCGACATTATTGCTGTGCTATCCCGTTACACTGGGACTAAAGCCACGATATTTGTGTCGATTTGTTGACCGTGAAGCGGTATATATGACAGTAGTCAGGGATTCCCTCCACCCCCAGAAATATGCAACTGCACTAAATACAGAGAGAAATAAGCCAAACTCCCACTGCCATAACACAACAACGCAAACAGCCGTGCAACGCTATACGGGCGAGAACGAGCACCGAGATTACGGCCGGGCGAAGCAAGTCGAGTACAGGCGGGCGAGCTGCTTCCTCAAGCGACGTCGGTAAACCGTGTATTCCGGGGGCCCAGCAAAAAGGGTCGAGCAGACGGCTACACGAACGGCGTCCAGCTGGAAAGAGACAAGTACAGATCACCGATCTTACAGGACAGAAAGATACAGCACACAGATCACACAAACAGATATAGCTCCGGTGTAGCCTTGTTCCATACTACGTGAGAACAACGCTACGGCTGCAAGCCAGTCACCAGATCGAGTTGTTGGGAAATTGCCGTACGGGCAATATTTGCCGAACCAATTGACCATAGCCAATAAAATAATTCGATTCTATGTCCACTTACCTTTCATAAAAATCCTTGTTTATGAGTGACCGTCCGTTTTTAGCTTGGCAAGAGATCGAAACTCGGACGAGGGGGGTTAAAACTGTCCACATCGCCGCCATCTTTACATCGATAAGTTTTACATGCACAGTATAACCCCCTCGTCCGAGTTTCGATCTCTTGCCAAGCTAAAAACGGACGGTCACTCATAAACAAGGATTTTTATGAAAGGTAAGGGGACATAGAATCGAATTATTTTATTGGTTATGGTCAATTGGTTCGGCAAATATTGCCCGTACGGCAATTTCCCAACAACTCAATCTGGTGACTGGCTTGCAGCCGTAGCGTTGTTCTCACGTAGTATGGAACAAGGCTACACCGGAGCTAAAACAGATACAGCTTACAGATTCAACTAGAAGGAGACGTGTATTTATCACACGTTCAATACAGACATCTACAGAACACAGATCTTACAAGAAGGAGACGTGTATTTGTCACACGTTAAATAAAGAAATACAGAGCAGAGATTATACAGTCAAGAAAGCCACAGACCACAGATCCCACAGGGAGGATATGCGTATTTATCACGCATAAAGGCACGGTGCAGGTGGGCTCACTTTTACCGATGTAAAAGCGGTAACAGACATACAGGTTCCAGGAGGACACGTGTATGTATCACACGTTACAGAGGGCGGGCTTCCTTTTACCGATGTAAAAGTGGTAACAAAGTTTACAGACTGTACGGTCAAGCCCAGGGCACAGATTACAACGGCAGTTTACGGACCGTACGATGTTCCATCGGTACCGGATGAAATAGTAATAGCACATGATATACCCGAGTAATTGTCCTGACGGTCCCTGAGAGTTGAGTGGTGCGTGATACTTACCTGAGAGATCGTCGTGAAGTGTGTAGTCACAGGCCGGGGCTATAGACGGGTCGCAGCAGCCGTAAGGGTTGAGACGCCGGGCTATTCTTACAGACTGGTGAGCTGACAAGTTACGGTCAAGCTCCGACGACTGGGGGTGAAGTACACGCAGAATTGCCACGTCTCTGGAGAGAGCGTCACTGCCGTGACGTTCCAACGACTGGGTGTCGTATCTGGAGAGGGCGTTACCGCCGTAACGTTCCAACGGGCCTTGACGTTTCAACGACTGGGTGTCGTATCTGGAGAGAGCGTTATATCCTTAACGTTCCAACGACTGGGTGCCATCCCTGGAGAGAGCGTTATATCCTTAACGTTCCAACGACTGGGTGTCATCCCTGGAGAGAGCGTTATATCCATAACGTTCCAACGACGGAAGAGAAGGGCCAGCAGCCAGGCCGCCCTTATCCCCAGAAGAGAAGGGCCAGTAGCCAGGCCGCCCTTATCGCGCATAGACATAAAGCACTATATTAACTATAAAGTTATATGCATACACTCTCATATATATATTATTACCATATAACATCAAGCTTAAACTGCACACATTCTCTTCTATTATCCACATATACCCCAGGGATACGTTTAACTCTATATGCACACACCAAGTGTACGTATCCGTGAACCT
>JAVTVY010034640.1:0-14195 GCA_036873755.1 Hanleya hanleyi | reverse complement strand
TAATTATGAACTCACCAGCCCCAAGCTCATGTGAGACATTGATATAATTCAGCAACTACAAATGAAGTGGCGGAATTCCCTATAGGCTATTACCGAAGAAAGGGGGACTGATCCACAGTTGCCTGGCCTGTGGGATATTGGATGGTTGATGTCTACGTATAAATTTTTTCAATAATTTAGGAAATTTAATAAATATATATATATTTTTTTTTAATCTTTTTTTTTTTTTTTTAATTATTCTTTCTAAGTGTATGTCTCTTTCATCTTTGGCTCAATTAAAGTAAATGTCGAGCCGAGTTACTACAGTTTTTAATTATCTACTGTACCATACCCTGTCCTCTATGACATAGAATAAAAGAGAAGTTGGGAATAGAACCGCTCAACACGGTCATTTCAAAACATTCTCAAAATAGAACCAACCTTCAGAATACATGTATATGTGCTTTGAATTATCTAAACCTCGAAATTCATTCTTTGCGCCAAAACATGGCTTTTCAAACTTTTAGCCAGCTCTCCGGCCAAAAACACTTCTGGCAGAATTTTAAGGACCGGGCTATACAATATTGTCAGCGACGATTGGTCGAAATTATCCCCAAAAGTCAGGGGCAGATAATCCAGTGGGCGGGAGATGACCTTTGGGGATAATTTCGACCAATTGTGGCTGATAATATTGTAAAGCCCGGTCCTTAAAATTCTGACGGAAGTGTTTTTGGCTGAAGAGCTGGCTAAAAGTTTGAAAGCCGTGTTTTGGCACGAAGAATGAATTTCTCTCCTCAAGGAAAGGTTTAGATATTCAAGGCGTATATATTCCGAAGGTTGGTCCACTTGGGAAGTAATAAACGGATGGCATTTGGAAAAATAGGCTTTCGCTCTTTTTGAGAATGTTTTGAAATGACTGTGTTGAGTGATTCTATTTCCAACTTCTTTTTTATTCTATGTCATAGACATGATAGAGGAGAGGGTATGGTAGATAATTAAAAACTGTAGTAGGCCTACATGTAACTCGGCTTGACATAGGGAATGACTTTAAAGATGTAATCAGCCTCAAAATGGATGGATTTTGTATACTCTCCCCTATGGGCTTTTTTTTCAGCAGGGAAGATTACCAGAGCATCATATGTATTATATTTTGATGATGGTGGGATCGCCATATACAATGAATGCAAGAATATCTTGTCAGAGAAATTTGAAACTCTGCCCGCTTCGACGGGTTTTCTGTTTCGCCATTGAGTGTGTGTTGTACGCAGAGAGGAAAATGACGTCACGCAGTGACGTATGAGTGACGAAGCGACGCTCAAGAATTTGAATGCTGCACAGCTGCAGCCATGGGATAACGTCATGGCTCGTGCCTACAGTTCGGTAATGTCGCATAGCATACGCTGGTAGAATGCACCACACGTGTATACGCTTGTTGACACGGCCTTGCCACAGGGAATTCGTATCAATTGGATTGTATACATACCCATCTCACAACATATAAATATCAAGGGACGCAAACTTGAAATGCACTTTTCCGCCAGAAATTACCGGATTTCAGAGGCTCGATTGAGAACAAATAAATGCAATTTACTCATACCTGGCGGTGTTCAGGTTTTCTGTTACACTTCATAGCACAAATCCCGGCTCGTATATGGCGCTGCGGTGCATAGTTTTTGTAAAATCCTCTCTCAAATCAGCGGTTAAATCCCCCCGCTTCGAGCATCTTCACGGACGTTGAATGACTGCCGTAGCCTCGAACCCGAAATCCTAACAATTATGTCACGCACAACGAACAACGCTGATCGGCTATCTTGGATTGACGGACACGTTTCACAGTTTTGAATTTCGCGCACTGTCCACTGGAATAGTGCATAGACTCTATAATAATAATAAAAACTTTATTATAGAGTCTCTGAATAGTGTAAACAGTCAATCAGCGTTGTTCGTGGTGCGTGACGTAATTGTTATGATCTCGGGTTCGAGGCTACGGCAGTCCCTCTTGCATATGGCTCCAATTTCAACGTCCGTGAAGATGCTCGAAGCGGGAAAATTTAACCATTGATTTGAGAGAGGATTTTACAAAAACTATGCACCGCAGCGCCATATACGAGCCGGGATTTGTGCTATGAAGTGTAACAGAAAACCTGAACACCGCCAGGTATGAGTAAATTGCGTTTATTTGTTCTCGATCGAGCCTCTGAAATCCGGTAATTTCTGGCGGAAAAGTGCATTTCAAGTTTGCGTCCCTTGATATTTATGTGTTGTGAGATGGGTATGTATATGCAATCCAATTGATACGAATTCCCTGTGGGCCTTGCAGGCCCTAAAATTTGGGGCGAACGATCGTTCAGTTCGCCTAGCGGTTACCCAAAATGAAAGACGCATAACCGAATATTCGTTCGCCTAAATTATGGCCCAAAATGAAACTCTGTGTCACGATGACATAATTTAATAATAATTTCCTGTTCTAACCTGAAAATCATTTCCGATCGAAGCATGGGCTGTACTTACGAGCGATTCGATGTTAACTTCACACAAGAGCCCCAGTCGAGGGGAGATAATTGAACCCGAAACCCATGTGCGTTTTCATACACTCTCTGATACTTAGATAATATACAGCCCAGGTGTATATACCGCTGTGTGGGATTATATGAACAGGGTAAAAGTTTCTCAACTTCCTCTCACCTGACTGCGCGTTGTGTCCTGGTTATGGGGCCCTAACCAAGACGCAATACCATAAGTGTACGGCCCGGAACCTGCATGATGCCGACAGACGAAAACGAAAGTGAATGACGGATAAACTTTACGTTCAACTGTTTCAAGATTAAAACGTGTATATGGGAATTTAATTTGAGATAATATTTTAGAAATAGAGGTCACAATTCCAATGATAAAAGTCTGCCAGTCACACAAAATTGGACTCTCTACGCAACACGTGGTAATGACGAAAATTGGTCACCGGGTAATGATTTTTCTTTGCCAGCGGCAAGGGCACCGGAAGCCAACGGCAGCGTCCGATATTGAGAGGGGCTAGATTAGGGCCGGCTATGGGAACGAGATTATTATCACATGCAAAATCAATATGTCGGCGTAGATAGCAACAGCAATTTTTCATTGAATGAACTCCAGTCAAAAACCAATGCCTAACCACAACAAAACTCATTGGCATAACCTATCTGCTTAACCTATTTGGATAACCTATAAGTTATGCAGTTCAGAAATGGGGGAACGAACTGTGGGTTACCTAGGGTCAATTTCACATAACCTATTTTTAGGTTAAGTAAACTTTTCAAATTTTAGGGCCTGCCTTGGAAAAATAAACGGCATGCTGTTTATTTTTAAAGATCAACTCGTTCTATTTTCTCGTGAATGGTAGAAACAAGTTTAGTTTTTTGTGGTCAAATGTGTCTCATTTTGTACCTGTTGTCACATATGTCACTTTCGCTGACTTTGAGAGAAATCGATTTCAGCCCAGATTTGAGGCTGATTACATCTTTAATTGTTGTTGTTGAGACAAAGATGAAAGAGAAATACACTTAGAAAAAATATTTAAAAAACAAAAAAATCGATTTAAAAAAGACATATATATATATTTATTAATTTTCATAATAATTAATTTATTGAAAAAAGTTAAACGTTGACATCGACCATCCAATATTCCACAGGCCAGGCAACTGTGGACTGATCCTGAGCGGGGACTGAGATCAACGACAGTGACACACCACAGAAGTCACGTGGTGCTTCATAATGAGTTCATTGTTGAACCGGACTCCTGCCAGGGAATGTTTTCACGCAAGCAACTCGGAACAAAAGACAACATTTGAATAGTTTGACACAGTTGGTTGAGCCCATTCAAGATCACCATTTCGTTGAAGTTTGAGAAGCGGGATAAATGAAGTAAAACATTTCAGCCCTCCAACTTTATCGAGTTTCGCGTCTTTACGCCCCCATCCCCGCGCGTCACATTTTCACACGCTGTGACCGCTATTGCTTTGCCCTCGTTACGAGGGAGGGAAGCCGATATCCCAATTATAATTCGTCCATTCTAGTTACGATTTCTTAAGACAGTACTATTCTCACTTGGAATTAAATAAACTTACCTTTAATCAAGTTGATTGACCAGAAAATCTCCGAAATCCACACTGCCCAAATGTACCGGGATCAAACTCTGCAAAATGGCGGCTTGAGTGGATCACGTGACAACATTTTCGCGCGTATTCCAAGACGTGCCACAAAGAACCATTTTGATGTGAAATGGTACTCTGTGAAGAACCATCGCGTGACTTCAAGACGAAAATGGTTCTATATAGAACCATTGACGTTGTTGAAGAACCATTTTAGAACCCTTATTTCTCTAGTGAAGGTGCCTATAGCTCCGACAGGGAAGCTCTTATCCGAAATATCCAGTAGAACTATAATTTTAAACACAAAACTTCTTTGATTCAACGGCAATTAACTTGTGCATATACAAGGAGATACAGATTATCCTTGTTTTGAATACCCACGAACAAAATAATTCTAGAAATGAAGGCAACCTTGCTTCCTTGTCTAAAGAAATGAATTAACTGGTCTTTACGGTAGTTTGTTTGTGTTTCACTTCATCGGTCTAAACAAATGAAATAATGAGTACTATTTTACGGCTCCCTCGTACTACTTGGTTTATATGTGTTTCACTTCAGCGGTCTGGAGAAATGAAATAATGAGCCTAAAACGGCTCCCTTGTAGATCATTTCATTGCAGAAAGAGTACTATTGATGAAGTCTGTCAATTATGGAGAATCTACTAGTTGGATACAAGATAGTATATATATCTATTACGATTTGGTATTCCAATACAAAGGCTTCCCTTTAGAAATGTTCGAAGTTTAAAAAAAATTTGAAGTGTGTTTGTGTGTTGGTCGTGTACATTAATTTAATTGTCAGGGAAATCTGATACGATGTATCTTTAAGAAGTAAACCAATTTGTGAATACTGTATACTTGATTACTCCCAGACCAGATTCACTGATCTTAGGGGTGAACATAGAATTGTACAGTGGTGGACAGGATGTCAGGTACATTCTTGTTTTTGATGGCTGGTGGTGAGAATCGAATAGGTGCTAAATTATTACGTTATGTAGGCAAAATCTCCTAAGCACACATTTCTCAAATTTGATTTTAATATTGAAATCGTTAAATACACTACCAGTATTCATTATTTATTAATTGAAAAATCTTCGTTTTCGTCACAATCATTTCCAATATGTAACTATACGGAATGAGATCCACATTTATTTAAAGAATTTATACGGAGGTAGAAAACGAAAATCATATAAAAATCACGTGCTTGGAGTATCTCCAAAAGGCTATCGATTGGCTACAATTACAATTGTTTACAATTTCCAGTCTTCCAGTTTTGATCGTGGATATTCTCTGTACTGTCTTCTGTTGGGGAAATGTTGAGAGTATTTTACGATGCTGTGATTGAAGACCGTGGGGTCGTCAAGAAAGTTTAAACCCACGTGGCACAGGACGAGTGTGACGCAGCGGGAGTTTGCTAAGCGGTAATAATTCGACAAAGCCGATATCGCCAAGGAAGCGGTCTATTTCTGTTGGGGTTTTTTGACATAGTTTAGGCCAAACATAATCCATTGTCTTTGCGAATGGGATTTTATATAATCGTAGGTGTCAATTTCATTATAGCCGAGTTATAACTTATGGTTTTGTCGAACATATTCTCAATCTAACAAAAGACAAAACATGAATTCGCCCAACTTGTCTGACCGTATCATGTTTGGTGAAAGAGTATAGGCTGACGCGCCGTTCTAAAACAATCCGCGTATGGTACGCGGAGGGTCCGTGGATGATGGTCGGATGATCCGTGGATGATACGCGGATGATCCGCGGATCATCCGCGTATGGTCCGTGGATGATGGCTGGAGGATCCGCGTATGATTTTTGAAATCATCCAGCCATCATCCGCAGACCCTACAGCTATCCTACCGGTAGGATCCAGTCACCATCCGTGGACAATCGGGAACTGGAAAGTGGGTGTACTGTATTTGCTACATGTAAGTGCATAATGCATTCAAAATTGGCAGAATTTCATGTATGAATGAAATATATATCTTGTGAGTGTTTGTTGCAAAAACATTCTCTGTTATTCTAGCCCAAATTATACCAGGTACTGTACAATCATCATGACTAAGCTTATATAGTACATATATAGTACATGACTACTCCAGAGCGTGGGAACATTGGACAGTTCATGTAATCCATCCAATTTCAAAATAATAAATTTTCTAATCATCAAACAGGCTTGAATTGGATTTCTGTTACTTATTTTTCCTTCTCATTTTTTGTGCGAGTGGTTTCATTGCCTCAATATCAGAAGCCATGTGTTAAACTGAATCCTGATGACATGGCAATTTTCTTTGAAAAGGTGCTTCAGGAATATGTGGGGGAAATTCAGACCATCTTTAACATTGTGGTGGTCATGTTGCGCGAGCTTAACCCTATGGATTAACATGTGCATCTGAGTTCCACACATCGTGTCTGACTTAAATCATCTTTCCATCAATGAACACTCCGGTGAGCACCTGTAATCCAAGGTAAATCATGCTAATATTTGGGAACCCTTGTCTCAATGACACTGGTCAGTGAACAAGCATCTGCATATATCCAGATATTGGAGAATGCGGTGCACTGCCAATGATGTCTGAAATATGCCGACTTTACCCTATTTTTCAAACCAAATTTTGAATCGTGCTATTTTGTGGAAAAAAGGGTATTAATCGAGGCATTTAAACACACATTTAGACATGGAGAACCCCTTGACCCATGAAAAACATCATTTAACCTGGTGATGTGTAGTGGCATTATACATGTATCTCCACTGCTGGAAAATCTTCTCGGTCCAAGGGGTCGTGTCTAAATTTGTGTTTAAATGATTAGATTTTGACCCTTTTTTCACGAAATAGCACTTGCTGTGGATTTCAATTTCATGCGGTTAGTGAGTGAATTATGCAGCACATGCTGATCAAGAAGGTATTGCAGTATAAAATTAGACACTGAAGATAGTTCTAGAATTATAGAGCTGATGTAAACTTGTATACATTCTGTTCTGTGGTTATAATCATAGAATTTTCTCGTAGTCGTGACCGATTTATCGTAAGTAAATTAAAATGGCCGATATAGGAAGAGAGAGAGAGACCCGTATGACGGCAGTAATTGGGTCACAGCGTGTATACATATACATACTGTTTTGTGGGTTAATCACCTCGATCTTTCTAGAAGATTATTATAAATTGCATCTAGGCCAGATGACGACGAAATGCATATTCGAGAGGCTTCTTGATTTGGTAGAATGTACTGGAATGCCACGTAGAGTATAAATAGCCAGACATTCAGTGATCGAGGAGGGATATTAACTGGCTTCTATGTGGGTGCATTAGATTGTGCTACTGGATATTACCTTAGCCTGAGATTACTGACTGCTGGATTGTATATTCCTGTGAATTGACTCTTGGCGCTGCATTATCTACGTGATTGAACTGACGGAAACGGGACAACAGCCGAGCGGTGTGGACTATAAAAATACAGGAACGCGATTTCTGTGCGTCGGCACGGACTGTATAGAGATTTGCACGTTAGTACGGACTGTGAGAGATACGCCGGTATAGCATTGAAAAGTAAGACTATATTTCTCATTTATTTGCTGTATTAACCTTACTTAATTTTGTATATAATTTTAGTATTGTAAATAAATATTTGATTGTTATTCCTTGATTTCACAAAAGCTTTCTGTTGCGTTTTTCCTATTATCGTTTAGACGTAACAGAAATTGGGGGCCTGCTCGCGAGCTTTGTTTACATTATTGATCAGCTGGCAGCTTTGCTACATGGATGAAAAACAGCATCTGCTGATTCCTTTCCAATAAAACTGAAACTGACACATAGTTCTAAACTGATCTGTTTTTGCAACATAGTTCCAAATTTATACATTGTCTGAATTTATGAAGTCAAGGAGTAGTATAGTATCAGCATGTCATTTGACCCAGCACAGTTTGCCTTAGAGCCTAGTCAGGAGGAATTTGATGAACTACGCAAAGAGGATTTGTTCGCGCTGTGTAAATTCCTACAAATTAAAGTTCAAACATCTTGGAGAAATCAAGAAATTAAGAAACTCATTATTCAACATTTTGTTAGCAAACAACTTTGGGATGAAAGTGAACTGTTCAGTTACAGCTCATCAGTTACAGACCAGATAATGTGTGGCAAATTTGGAAAGAATCCAGCAAAAATTCTCTGTTGTGTTGTCTCCACAAGAAAAGTTAATGGACGGACAAATGGACAACGCCATCCCATAATACGCCCCATCAAAATTGATGGGCAAGCTCCAAACAATACAAGAACACTACAAATCATTCTGACCGCTGATCAGGACCATTTTCACTTTGGTGAATTTATTTTATGATATCACCTGCAATAGAGATAATTTGAGAAAAGTAAGCTGAACTCTTCTCTGAAAGATACAGCAATATCTGCATTGAATGTTTGTTAGCCTCAGGAAATACAGTGAACCATAGGTCATTAAGCAACAGTCAGAGCTTGTTCCAGGACATGGCAGTCTGTAAGGTAAATTACAGCTCTAGCCTGGTGTTCCGGTTGAACCACATGCAAAAACTTAATGTCAAAGACGTATTTGTACCTCTCCTCTGTGACGACAATCTCCATTTCTCCCGACATGACTGCTTTGAGTTGATCCATTAGGGCTGGTAACCTCCCTGAAACATTCAAACAACTCAAATACAGGCTTCTTTGGCATGAATATTTAATGTCATGTTCCACAATAGTTCCGCTATACAGAGATAAGCAATATCAAATTCTGACAAACTGCTATGCCAGATAAAAATAATACAGAATGAAAGCTCGTGTGAAACATGGGGGAAGAGCATTTCCATCGAATACATGTGTAACACATAATTGGTACCCACGGGGCTTTAGATCTCCCCAATTTGGGCACACCCTCTATTAGATGCAGCAATTTCTTTAGGATGGGACAGAAGGTGAGGTACATACCCCTGGGGAATTAGCAATCGGGAATCATTCCTGGTAATAGCTGCCTCTGAGAAGGGAATACTTTACCAATGGTCGAAAACCAGTGTTTCACGGGCCATGCGTTTCGTTTCAGAATAAAAATACGACTTTTATTTTCACTATGAAAGATTTTAACCCGTTTTTCATTCCTAATTGTATGAATTAGGCTGTTGTTACAGTTGTACTCTATCTGAAATAATGCTGGCAAATAAAAATGACAAATAACAAAAATAAATACCTTTCGCGATCATTTTTCACTGAAAGTGGAAGTCAGCGAATTGTTGTTGTTGTAAAATGCTGCTAATTGTACTTAGGCAATGATGACATTCAATGTAAATCGGGAACCTTCACTGACTGTGTCATGGTACCCATATTCCGACAGTGACGTGGTAGGTCAGAGCTTGGAAATGGTGGGTGTTTCACCAGCTCAGCCGATACGGCATGGTTTTGAGTTACTGTTGAAACAGGATCTAGGCTGTTACAACACATGCAAAATTTGCTGGATTTATCTGGAAGACGACCACAGCCACAACAATGATGATGACAATGTTTGAAGTGTATGTTGTCAGTTAACATGTGACTTAACAAACAGTTCTTGACCTTGAGAAACTAGGTCATATTCATAGATTTCAGGTCCATCATCAGTTGCATGTGGTATTAATTTAGAAAGCATAGATACATGTATATTTCATGTTATATCATAATATACAGCAACATAACCTTGAAAAAATAGGGTCAACTGGGATAGTCTTCTAGTCAGTCACCAATTACACATGTATTCTCAATTTGGAGAGCCTATCTTCACTCCTTCAGAAAATATTGCTAATGCTAAATTAGACCTGGATAAAACAGGTGAGGGTCAGTAGTTTTTATTGAGCTTCTGATCCATCAACAGCTGCATATGTATTATGACAAGAAAGATGTACAGAGAGACACATAGACAGACGGATGGGCAGACAGATGACATGGACAATTCAGTTCCATTTGAGGCATCGTTACATACGGTCTTCAAATTTTAAATATTCTGTCAAAATGCACCAAAACACACCAGTTTACTTAAATTAGATATAAAAATTTCCCTATTGGAACGTGCCATATAGCAGGAATGTAGAAGTTCCACTTCAAAAATCTTTCTACTTTTTCAGTCAAAATGCAATGGTATGTACCATTTCACATATCGAGTTTCAAATAAATACTGGGGACCTCCACATAAAAAAAAAGGAAAAAAAAGAAAAGCATTAACGGAGTGAAAGTTTGTGATTTTATACATTGAAAATTGGCCAGAATGCATATCCAGACATCTGGAAGCCCAGTGCTTCACAGCCACTGGAGACTAAAGACATGTAATTGGGATAGCCATACCAATGAACAGGATCAAATTGTTATATCAGTATTGAAGAGAGAAGTAGCCCTGATTCTGGAAAGGAAGTGTTTACTTTATTGACACAAGCAGTCTACTATTCCACTTATGTAAAGTGGCAATAAGTCAACCACTATAGGTTCTATTACCTGGATGGTCAACATACAGGCATATATGTAGGCCTGCATTTGGAGAATATCAGTGTTGCAGTATGTCTATTTGACCAAAATGCAATGAATTCAAGCTCTCTTGAATCCTTGCAATACTCCATACAGTATCACACAATACTGATGCCAGCATATCTTCTCTGATTGCATTTTAGTTATGTGTGTAAGCAGGGGTTGATGTAGCCTAGAATTATATATTTAGCTGTCAATATCCCATTACCACGTGCCAGCTCTAGCAGCACCAATGTCCTTTCAATCCATTTTTAATTAAACCATAATGTTAATAAAATTAGGAATTGTAAAAAAGAATGTATAATGAAATATAAATAAACCATTATGTTCATGGGATGCAAAATCCATATGGGAATTTGTGATTTGCCACCTGATAAGATATTGTTAAAAACTAAAATTTCAATCAAAAAAACAAAAACAAAACCTTTCAATCCTTTGTCTAACAAGATCACAATAATAATCTTCATGAAATGCCAATAAATTGTGCTAAATAAGTTTACTGTCTTTAGTGCCCTACAATGATGAACAAATATCACAAAACTACATGATGAAGCAAAATCCCCAGAGCTGGCCTTGGGATTTGAAAAAAATGGCCATTTGGCTTACAACACTGGGAATGTTATATTCATGTTCAGCACAATATAATTACTTTTCCCTGATTCAAAGAAGTAAATTTCCATTTTGTGGAAAAAAACAACTTATTTTGAGATAAAAAAAAAACGTGCCTCCATGATTTCGCCAACACCAACAATATCTTATCAGTCCTTTGCCTATCTTGCAAGATCATTATACCCAAATTTCATGGAAATCAAACAAGCTGTTTAGAAGATGTCGTGTCACACAGGTTTACCTGCATTCGTGTCTATAGTGCCACCTAGTGATAGCCAAATACCATTAAAAAACAAACAGGTGAAATCTAAAGCCCAAGGGAGATGGCACATTTAGAGTTCAATGAAAAAAAATGTTAATCCTGACAATGGTTATGGAGGTTTTGTGATTTTTCATTTATATGGCAATTTTAACAGAATCCATTTCAGAAAGGGAAAATCCAAAATTCCCTTTTTGGGCTTACATGTATTTTCAGCAAATTGAAGTCAATTTACTATTTATTGCTATTTGAATCCATCACTTTTTGATGGGGTTGAATAACTTGGTTTCTCCGAAATTGAGAGAGTAACGTTACTCTCACAGAGAATAATCACAATAATGGCCTCCATGAGGAGTAATGGTACTCCCCGTTTTCGAACTTTGAGCCACTGGGAAAACTCTTGCGAGTAACGTTACTCTCGCAGAGAATAACAGTGATAGTGGCTCTCCAAGATGAGTAGCGCTACTCTCATTATTCTGACATATATAGAATTTGTGCCACTAGTACTGATAAAACTGTCGAGAGTAACGTTACTCTCAGAGCTTGGTTTGGAAAGCCTACACTGTCTTGCCTTCCTATTACCTTATACTGTGTGAGAACTGATGCTTGTTAGAACAACAGAGAGTAACGTTACTCTCTGAAAGAGTCCTTTCAGATAAATTGAAAGATAAATTGAAATAATACCTTTATAGTCTATCTGAACCTTCCAGCCTCAGCAAGTGCAATCTTATGGCCTTAATCTCTACATAATTTTCCAATTCTGCGTGATTACATACATGTAGTATTCGTACCCAATAGTCAATATATCCTCCTCGATAGTTTGATAATTCGATGTTTGTGTAAAATTGCTATTATTCAGAGTCGTGTACCATCGGACAAGTGATCTCTTTTGCAGTTTCATGATCGTCTATATGAATACAGTTTTCATAATTATTATTAACCAGTACAAGGAGTGAGTGAGTGAATAGGATTTAATGTCGCTTTGAACACTATTTCAGGCATATCACAACGTCGGATCCTATTGAACTTGGTCTTTGAAACAGTAACCAATATAACAAGGAAACCTATCTAAAAACATAATTGCCATAAATGCCATCACTGATGAATGATCTATTTCGCCGGGGACAAGTCATAAAATTTGGCAGCTTTACCTTTGAGATCAGCGAGGGCCTTGGTGATTTGACTGAGAGCCAGTGCCATGCCCTCTACGTCAGACATATTGACACGACATTGACGGGATATAACATCCGCTCTCATCTCCTCAACAGAGCTTTCCAGGTCACTACAAATACAAAACAGTGGGATATAACATCTGCTCTCATCTCAACAGAGCTTTCCAGGTCACTACAAATACAAAGCAGTGGGATATAACATCCGCTCTCATCTCTCAACAGAGCTTTCCAGGTCACTACAAATACAAAACAGTGGGATATAACATCTGCTCTCATCTCCTCAATGTTCAGAGCTTTCCAGGTCACTACAAATACAAAACAGTGGGATATAACATCCGCTCTCATCTCCTCAACAGAGCTTTCCAGGTCACTACAAATACAAAACAGTTGGATCCATTCTTTTCATTGGATGAGCACAGCTACCTGGGGTATTACGATATCTGCTAACAGGGTAATTATCCACTCTGATAATTATAAGTACGTAATTATCCATTATGATAATTATATGTGTACATAACAAGCTCCGTGAGCTCACATATCCCCCACCAGATTTTCCCCAGTCAGATGAGACAAAACAAAAAAATACCAGAAGTTACATGTACGGGTATATAACTTAGCTCAACGTGGAAATATAAAATATAATCGGACCTTGAAAAAATGGGTCATGGTCAGTTATCTTTACTTCTGGGTCATCAATCCATACATACATTGAATTGATTTGGAAAGCCTGGCTATAAGTCTTCAAGATATATCATAATAAACAGCGAATGACTTGTAAAATAGATCAAGGCCAGTTACCTTGGGTAAGTACATCATCAGTCACATGAGCAATATGGGTTTTGATACCCTAACTACAATCATTCCAAAAATATTGCAAACACTAGAATATTAAACATTTAAATCAGGTTATGGTTCAATCATTTTCCATAGGCACCACCAAGTGCAACTGCTGTATGAATTTGGACAGTCTGCATGGCTATAGTCCTTCAAGAGATATTGTGTCCACACCAGCTATGGACAGACGGACAATGCCTATGACACCACTTGATTTGGTCAAGAGGTAATAATCAATCAGAACAATTACCTCTACCTTTGTCTGACCAATCAACTTCAAAGTAAATAGGGTTATTCTCTGACCCATATGCAAGTACCGTAGGCATCAAGTTTTTAACCAATTCTGGACATATATGTAGAACATTTCTTTTACAGATTCTCTGGTTTGAGTGAACTTGACCTTTCGACCTAAACATAAAATAAATTTCTTCCATCGGCACTATAATCAATGTTTAGTATGGTACTAATTCATAATCTGGAAATGGAGATTTCTGTCTATTTCGAAGATTTCCAAATGACACTGACCTTTGATCTAGTGATCTCAAGATCAATAGCAAGAAAACTATTCCCCAATTATACCTTCAGTTCAAATTCGGAGCGAATTGAAAAAATAGTTTTCAAGTTATCATGTTAACAGGAAAACGTGACACGCACACACACAGAACTATCCACCCACCCACACACAGCGACTCTATCATGCCCGGACTGGGATACGGCGGGGGGGGGGG